>JAVJHY011805817.1:2382-36725 GCA_035593235.1 Phascolosoma agassizii
GAAACGAATGCAGATCGTCGTCGGTACTTTGAAACGGATCAAGGTGATGTACGTCGGGCGTAAGCGCAATGCCGCGATAGCCCAATTCTGCCAAAATTGGCACCACATCGCTCAAACGATGAAAGGCGAAGCCGTTGGTGTTGTAGAAGAGAGGGCGCACTCGGACGTGTTCGCGTAGTCCTAATCGCTCGAGACGTGGTACTGCTTGCTGATCGCCATCATGGTCTTTTGTGCTTCTGCGATGGCGTTGCTTTCCTTTGCAAGGTACTTCGTGGCGACCATTTCTTCGTCCCAATCGTCGTTCGTGGGCATGTTCGCGATGATCTCTTCATTCCACATGTCGACGGCTTGTTGAAAGAACTCGCGCGACTCGCCCAGCTTTTCTTGCCACGTGTCGAGGTCACCGCTGTTCTTCGATTCCATGGCGGAGTTGTAGACCGCGTTGCCCTTGGCAGTGAGATCCTTGATCTTCTCGGCGAGGGCCCTGGCTGTGTCCTTCATGGACGGATCTATCACTGGCGGAGGCATTCTCGTAGGACCGGTATCAACCTTGGGGCCTTCGGCAGGCTTGTTCGAATCGGCCGTGAGTTCGGGCGAGTTCATCTGAGGCGACTCGGTCTTCTTGTCCTTGCCGCTCGTAATGAAGAACACGGCGATGATGCCCAGCAAGAGGAGGGCCGCGATGATGGTCCCCGTGGCGCCGCCTCCGCTTCGGCGTGGAGGGGGGCGACGACCCGAGGAGCCTCCTCGGCCTCCGGAAGATCGGCCACTGGAGGAGCGACCACCGGATGAGCGACTGCCCGATGCGCCGCGGCCTCCGCCGCTTCGAGATCGACTGCCTGAACGAGAACCAGATCGGCGTGTGCTCATCGTGGACTCCTGCGTGCCGGGCGCCTTTGCCGGTGGCGAGGGTTGTAACACGCCGGCGCTGGGCCGGAGTAAGGAACAGCCTCCGATCCTGATTTGAGGGCGCAACGACCGACTTTCCGGTACAAGCCACCCTATGCGAAGCGCTAGAGACTATGCCGCCGATGCCTTACTCCGCGTTGAGCGAGGGCACGGATGGGTACATGAACACCTCGCCGAGGCGCGAAAGCACGTTCAGGATGTCCGGGACCGAGCGCTCATGACCGAGCTCTCCTACGGGGTCATGCGCCGACGCGGTACCCTTGATGCCGTGATTGGCCGAGTTAGTAAACGTCGCGTGCGCGACCTTCATCCTGCTGTCAAGACGGCGTTGCGTGTCGCCACGTATCAGCTCGTGTTCTTTGACAAGGTGCCAGCGCACGCAGCGCTTGACCACGCCGCGGGGTGGGCCAAACATCATTCGGGGTCCAAACGTGCGGGCTACGTGAATGCTTGTTTGCGTGCGTTGATCATGTACGCCCCTATGCGTGGAGGTGAAGAGAAGCGAAAGGCACACAAGCGGGGTGGCCACAATCCTCGCCGAGACATTCCTGTGGCGCACGGTGCGACCATTCGTATGCAGCGAAGCGTGTTTCCGCCGGAGGATCATGGACGTGTACCCAACTGGGCTTCGCGTTTCGCGCATCCTCAATGGCTCGTATCCCGTTGGCTCAAGGGCATGGGCGAAACGGACTGCCTCGCGCAGTTGCTTGCAGGTGTGTGTACGCCCTCGTTGACCCTCCGTGAACGGCCAGGGGAAACACCCGTGACAACCCATTTTGAATCCCTCGACATACAAGCCGAGCAGGGAACGCTTCCGGGCTCTTGGCATGTTCGAAGAGGTATGGGCCGCGCGATGCAACTCGTGGAATCCGAAGTCGCCGCGGTTCAAGACGAATCAAGCCAGCAGGTGGTGCCTTTGCTCGCACCCCAGGCGGGCGAGCGTGTCTTAGATCTTTGCGCGGCGCCGGGAGGCAAGACGCTTCACATCGCCGATGTCATGCGTGCCGGTGAAATTGTTGCGTGCGACATTTCGGACGAGAAGCTCAAGGCGTTGTCGGCACTCAAGATGCCGTTTCCCGAGATCACGTGTGCGACTACGCTTGTGCCGGCCGAAGGTGATTTGCCTTGGCCCGAGGCGCACTTCGATGCCGTATTGGTAGATGCGCCTTGCTCCAATACCGGCGTGTTTCGCCGGCGCGTGGAGGCACGGTGGCGCTTGCGTCCTGAGGACTTCGCGTCCTTGGCCAAGATCCAGCAATCGCTCTTGGAGCGCGTGTGGCGACACGTCAAGCCGGGGGGGCGACTGGTCTACAGCACCTGTTCGGTAGAGTCGGAAGAGAACGAAGATGTGGTCAACGCGTTTCTTGAGTCCCATCAAGACGCAAAGCGCGACGACGGGTACGCGACGCTTGCTTCTACCGAGGCCGACGGCGGCGCGGCCACGCGGATCATCAAAACAAGCTAGCGGCGCCTTGTCGCACCTCGCTACTTTTCGATCAACTTGAACTCGCCTCCGTTTTCCTTGGCGAGGCGGCGCATGAAGTTCGTGGCTGAGTCTCGATTTTCCAATCCCGCGAACGCATGCGGCGGGTCCCCACGAAGAAGTGCAATACAGTGAATGCGGACTCGGCGAAAACGATTTCGCCTTGCGATCTCAAGCAAGATCAACGTGGGATCAATGACCGCGCCCACGCTGGGTTGTCCGTCAGAGAGAAAGAAAATCGTGTCGGCTTCAGGGTCGGCCATGGCTGCACTGAGGGCCGCCATCGTATTGGTACCGCCTTCGGGTTTGTGGTACCGGGCAAAGCGCTTTGCTTTGGCCCGGGCACCCGACGTGGCTTTGCGCATGGTGTCGTGCCAGTTCCGAACGCCGTCGCTAAACGTAATGAGATTAAAGCGCGTACGGTCGCGCAACTTGTCGACGACCTGAGTCAGCTCTTTCTTTGCTGTCTCGATACGCTTGTTCCACGCCATGCTACTGCTGACGTCGAGCACAAAGATGATGCGATCGCTACGAAGGCCAATGCCGTAGTAGGTAGACTCGACAGTGGGCGGTTTGGGATCACGGGTGACATCGTTCTTCGGGCGCCCCTTACGTGCGTCATGCCATGCCTTCCACAATTCGACGTCGGCGCCAATGCGCGCACCTGAAATGGCTTGCAGCGCCTCAACGAATCCCCACATGAGTCGCAGGTCGCTGTTGAGGGAACTTCGTAACGCTTCAATCAGCAACGGTACCGAATCTTCGTCCTTTAGTACGCCAAGGGCTCTTGCGGCTTCTTCTCGGACGCGAGGATGCTTATCGCTTAGTGCTTTGCGAAGGGATGACAGGGAGCGCGTGCCGCCCAGAGAACCGAGCGCTAAGGCAGCCGTCATGCGCATTCCTTCGTCGTCCCGCGTGAGGTGAGCCTCGATCAACGCTCGCGCTCGCCCGTCGCCAATGGTGCCGAGGGCTTCAAGTGCAGCGGCGCGGATCTCACGAGCGGCCTTGCTCATCACGACGTGCATGAGCGGCGCTACAGACGCTTTGTCGCCTGCGATTCCCATGGCGCGTATGGCTTCTTCTCGAACTTGCGGTGTGGAACTCTTGAGGACATGGGTACGAATGTGATGTTGAGCATCGGTTCGAGTCGCAGCACCGAACACTCGGTGGAGCAGCGACGTCAGCTGCGCGTTGCGGCTACGTTCTGCGTATCGAATGGCCTGATCTACGGACTTGGACGTTCCATGCCGAACGAGAGCAGCAAGGAGAAAGGCTGCAATGCGGGGACTGCGTTGGCCGTGGTGATCAAGGAGCCTCTTTAAGACGTTGCGTGCATCAGGCGTCTTGTGATCGGCAAGGTCCGTGAGAATGCGCGAGAGGTCTTCATCGGGTTGCGCTTTGGGTTGGGCAATGAGTGCGAGAAATCGATCGTTGAGCACTGCGATGGATGGAAGGGGCTTGGACTTGGCTTGTTTGACCGCATCTTTTGTCGGCGAATCAGGCGAAGCCTCGGCGCACGATGATCCTCGACCCTGCAATGGGAGCGGTGGCGCACACGCAACCCACGCTACGAGAAGGCCGATCCCAAGGCGTTGTGTTGCTGTGCGCAGCGTGAACTCCTATTCCTGAAGGATGCGCACACGCACCATCGGGTCGCAACGTTCGATTCGATCCACCACGGACTGCCCGCTATAGACCCTGCCGAAGCAAGTGAAGCCGCGCTCACCCAGACGGGGTTGCTGCGCGACCATGATGAAAAACTGAGAGCCGTTTTTTTCTCGCACGCCACTCGCAAAGCCGACTCCGCCACGCCAGAAGCCGTGTTTGGCGTTGACCTCGCGGTCGATCTCTTTGGGTGAGGTGCCAGAGCCGGCGTAGTCACATCCGTGCTCGCGGCTGGTGGGATCGCCGCCATGGGCAAAGGCGTCGCCGATGACCCGATGAAAGAGCGTGCCGTCATAGAATTTGGCGCGGACGAGGTCGAGGAAGTGCTTCACCGCTTTAGGAACGTCGTCGCGATAGAGTTGCAGCACAATCACGCCGTGGGGAGTGACGATTTCGACCAGGGGGAGGTCGGTTCGACCATCGAGCTTGGCACGCGCCGCAAGTTCGGCGACGTAGCCTTTCGAAAGGGTCCGAGCTCGCTTGGCGCGCGCGACGTAGTGGGCGCGACTTGTTGCAGGGAGGCCTGGCCGTGCGCCCACGGCTTCCCATGCGTTGGCCGCATCTTCGTAGCGGCCCATCGATTCAAGGACCCGCGCGCGTTCGAACCCCGCTTTGCTCGCCGCAGCTCGGTCTTTGCCTCGCGCAAGACTGTCGTAGAGCGCCAAGGCAGTCCCATGTTGATTGAGCCAATGATGGCTCTGGGCCAGCGCGAGTACGTCTTTATGGGTGAGCGCTTCGCGTTTCGAGATCCACTGGAAGTTGTCAAAGATCTCCGACGTTACGACCTTGTCCTCTTTGGCGGCGACACGCCATTCTTCGGCCACGAGATTGCGTGCAACATGGGCACGGCTACCGCGGTCAGAGATTTCTTGGTCAGCCGCAATCAACGCCTTCCAGTTGGGGGTAGGTAGTGCCCCGGCGCGTGGGGGCGCTTCGAAGCCCGTGAGGCGAAGCCATGTGGAAGTGCTCGCGAGACCATGTGGGAGATTTGGCGGTCGCTTGGGACGCATGTCGAGGGCGTGTGGCCATGAATGGACGTGCCCGCGTCCCTGAGCCCAAAGGACGGCGACTCGAATGGTTTTGGATTTCCCAAGGGTAGGGGCCAGCACGTCGTAAGGAATGGCAAGTTCACATGACGCTGCAAAGTCGTACGTCTTCTTGCGAACAACGATCTTGTTCATGAGTCGTTCTACGCCGGGCTCGCCGTAGCGGCTCAAGATGACGTGGGAACGATCGTGCTCATAGGGTTCGTAGTTGAGTTCCAAAGCACCTGGCGCCATGGCGCCGCCTTCGCGCTCATCGCTCGCGATATGTACGACGAGATGCGTGCCCGGTCGCCAGGGACGATCGAACTGAAGCGCCATGCAGAGGGCTCCGGCTTGCCGCTTGATCGCGAGTGAGCCCACATCATCTGGATGACTCACGTGCAGCGCATCTTCCCAAGCGGCTTTGGCGATGTGTCCATCAAGTTGAATGGGGATTCCCTGAGGAACAGAGAGTGCCTTTCGAAGACGCGCCTTGGGTGGCGACGCCTTCGAAGGGGCGGCCTTGACGGGGGGCGCTTCCTCGTTGGCTTCTACCGGCGTCATCGCCAGGGGCAACCAGCCCGCGGTGAGTGCCAAGAGCGCGACCACGTTGGCGAAGCGCTTTGCGTGCCAAGAACCGTTCGGCAGGGTCGTGAGGCGGGGGGGGGTGTGCATCTTGAGATCGTACATGACGGGGCGCATCCTAGGTGATCAAGGGTGTGGAGACGCCGGGCAGGAACCGAGGAAGTCTAAGGACCGACGGTATGCTCCGAGCATGTCTGCTGAGTCCAACGATCTCTCCGCCCTTCGCGCCGAGTTCCCTTCGCTTCAACGCACGCGCAACGGGATGCCTCCCATTTATCTCAATAGCACATGCATGACGCTTCGCCCTCAGCCCGTCATCGATGCGATCGTTGACTACTACAGCAACTACCCCACGTGCGGTGGAGGGCGCGTAGATGGCATGCATGCTGCGCCTACCAGTTGGTTTCAGGGTGAGCTGCGAGAACGAGAGGTTGCGGCTCGCGAGAGCGTACGTGCCCTGCTCGGTGCGAACGACGTGCGCGAGATTGTGTGGACGCGCAATTCGACGGAGGCATTGAACATCGTTGCTCAAGGTCTCGCGCTTGAGCCGGGCGACGAAGTGCTTGGTTCGGAGCGCGAGCACAACTCCAATCTTGTTCCGTGGCTTGAAGTCGAACGGCGACTTCGTGTGAAGAGTGGTGATCCTGTGCTTCAGGTGCGTACGACGTTTGATCTGGCCGACGATGGTTCCTTTGATGTCGCCAAGGCGCTTGCGGCCATTACGCCTCGTACCAAAGTGATCGCGCTAGGCCACACGAGCAATCTCGACGGAACCGTCGTGCCCGATGAGGCTATTCGTCTGCTTAGTCGACGCGTACAAGACCAAGGCGGTGTATTTGTCCTCGACGCCGCGCAGAGTGTTCCGCATCGACGTGTTGATGTAGCTGATCTCGGCGTCGACTTTTTGGCGTTCAGCTTGCACAAGATGTGCGGACCCACTGGCATGGGCGTGTTGTATGGGCGTTCCGACAAGCTCCATCAACTTGCGCCCTTCGTGGTGGGCGGCGATACGGTGGCCGACACGTGGCAAGATCGCGTGGAGTACAAGGACCCGCCGGGTCGTTTTGAAGCGGGACTTCAGCACTATGCCGGGATTGCGGCCACGACGTCGGCCATTGACTACGTCACTAAGCGGGTGGGGTATGACTGCATCGAAGCGCATGAGCGTATGCTTACCAAGCACTTGGACGATCGACTGCGTCCCCTTGAGGGTGAACATTTTTGGTTGATGGGCGCGCGCGATCCTCAAGCACGGAATGCGATCACCACCATGGCCTCAGGCAGTGGTCCCTTGATCGCGGCCATCGAACGAATCGCTGATCGAGAAGCCAACATCATGGTGCGACGCGGCATGTTTTGCGTGAATGCCTATCTTCACAAGCGCTTTGCGTCGACGGGGAGTGAGGCCAACAACTTGCGCGTCTCGGTGTACCTCTATAACACCGTGGAAGAGTGCGATCGGTTCTGCGACATTGTCGAGCGCGTCGTGCACGCCCCTTTGGACTATCTCGATGATGCGGTGTAGTCGATCGCGGTTCGCGGGAGCATCGTGATGACCATCTCCGCGCCCGTTCGCGAGTACTATGCCGTCGAGATCTTTGCCAAGATGACGCGCGACCTGGCACCTCCTCGGTTTCGTCCGCTCGAGGTCAAAGTGACCGGTCGTTCCCTTGTGAAGGGGTGTCGAGGCGAGGGCAAGGACTTGCTCACCATCGAGTTGCATGAGCGCGAAGGCGTGGTGCAGGCTCTTCGCGCCCAGTGCGGCCTTTGCGCGCCCGCCATGTTGGTCGCCGCCGACATTGTGGTTCGATTCGCGACCACCCTCGACGGCAACGCCCTGCTCGCAGTGGATCCGCTTGACCGCCGCGCCCTCGCTCCCTTGTTTTCGATGCTTCCGGGGACCGAGGAACCCGAGGACGCGCGTGAGAAGTTTCAATACGCGCTCTTTGCCGTACAGAATGCCCTTCGGGATTCACGCGGCGAAGCGGCCGCGGCGGTTCCCGACGTATCCCCGCCAGAGGGTTAACCAGCGCAAGGCCAATGTGCCTTGTTGACTCGGAGAGAGTTCCATGACGCGCGCAAAGACATCGATCGCCCAAGGCCCTTCCAAGGGTGCCTCGCGCTTGATGCTCTACAACAGCCTCACCCGTTCGGTGGTGCCGTTTGAGCCTCAAGTGCCCGGTACGGCGCGTGTCTACAACTGCGGCCCCACGGTCTACAACCATGTTCACATCGGAAACTGGCTTGCGGTGCTTTGCTCCGACGTCTTGGTGCGCTGGCTCGATGCGTCGGGCTACAACGTCACCTACGTGCAAAACATCACGGACATTGACGACAAAGTCATTCGTGATTGCCAAGCAGCCGGCGAAGAACGTGGCGCGTTCACGGCCCGTTGGACCAAGGTGTTCTTTGAAGGAATGGACTTGCTCGGATGCCGCATGCCCGACAAGAGTCCACGGGCCACCGATCACATTGATGGCATGGCAACCATGATTCAGGCGCTGCTTGACAAAGGACACGCCTATTTAGCCGACGACGGGAGCATCTACTACCGGGTGGCATCCTTTGCGGATTACGGCAAGCTTGCCAATCTCGATCTCGAAACCCTGCAGAGCGGTGCTAGCGGTCGCGTGGATACGGACGAGTACGACAAAGATTCGTTGGCCGATTTCGCTCTTTGGAAGGCTTATGTGCCAGGGGATGGCGACATCTTCTGGGAGCCGTCCTTCAAGGTGGACGGTGATTCGCGCGTCGTGAAGGGTCGTCCCGGTTGGCATATTGAATGCTCGGTCATGTCGACGGAGTTGCTTGGGCCACAGATCGATATCCACACGGGTGGGATTGATCTGTTGTTTCCGCATCATCAAAATGAAGTGGCTCAATCTGAAGCAGCGCTCGGCACAACGCCGTTTGTGCGCGTATGGATGCACAATCGACATCTCATGGTCGAAGGCGCCAAGATGTCGAAGAGTGCGGGCACGTTCATCACCCTCAAGCAGCTGATCGATGAACACGGTGAACACATCGTTGATGCCGTGCGATATCTCATCGTGACGTCCCACTATCGTTCTTCGCTCGACTTTACGTTTGCCGGTCTCCGGTCGGCGGGCAAGACGTTGGGGAATTTGCGTGACGCGCTTGAGCGTATTCGCGCCCACGCGAGTGAGGCCGAGCCGTCCATGTTTGGTGATGTGTATCGCGACGAGTTCTGCGATGCCATGAACGACGATCTCAATACCCCCCGGGCCATTGGAGCCATTCATAAGATGGTTGGTTCGGCCCTGAGCAAGTTGGAGGCTAGCGACCTCACGCCGGGAGATGCGGCGTCGGTGGTGGCCGTACTTGGCCTGCTGGCAGAGTCCTTAGGCCTGAGGCTGGAACAGCCCGAGTTGCTGCTTACCAACGAGCAGATTCGCTTGGCAGAAGCCCGTGAGGCGGCGCGTGCGGCCAAGGACTGGTCCGAGTCCGACCGCTTGCGTGATGAACTGGCCGAGCTTGGCATTCTCGTGACGGATTCGCCCAGTGGGCAGGCGCTATCGCGTCTCGATTGATGTCGGGCCCGTCCTGAGCAATTCGATGAGACCCAGGTGGATCATGGTTTTGCGCAAGGTCCACAGGGCCTCGTGCTCGCCGCTACAATCCTCCCCGCGCGTACGGCATCTTTCCCCGTACGTCGGGAGGACAATATGTCTTTACGTTTGATTCATACGACATGCGCACTGTCTTTAACCCTCGTGGTGGGGTGGGCCGGGATTCACCCTAGCTCCGCGCACGCAACCGAAGACGCGGCGCCATCTCCCGCAAAGGAGTCACCAACGCCCGCGAACGAGTCACCTACCAAGTCCAAGACGGAAGCCAAGAAGGATGCACCGAATTCTCTGGATGCCCAGGTGACAGCATGGCGTTCCGCGGACACCAAACATCGCTCGGCGCTTGCGTTGAAGCTGGCCGCACGTGATCCCATCAAGCTGCAGGACGCCCTTAAGGCTGCGCCTCGCGGAACGGTCGGCGCCGGTACGGCGGGCGAGATTGTGGAGTGGACCTACACGTCCAAGGGCGACCGCGAACACACGATGTACTTGGCGGTGCCTGAAAGTTACTCTCCTGAGAAGCCGATGCCGATGTTGCTGTGGCTTCACGGTGCAGTGATGCGCCCTTCTCCCAACATGGGACAAGGGGGAATCTCATACTTTGCTGACAAGGCAGAAGAAGAGGGATTCTTGTTGTTGTCCCCCTCGGCGGCAGGCATCCCATGGTGGACCGAAGAAGGTGTTCAAGTGATTCGAGATGCGCTTCGCTATGTGGCAGATCGATATCACGTGGATGCAGACCGGATTGCGGCCTCCGGTTTCTCCGATGGGGCGAGCGGGTGTTATCACCTCATGCAGCACATGTCAGAGCCCTTTTGTTGTTTCATTCCTTTGCTTGGCCATCCAGTGATCACTCGTGTTTCGGGAGGGCCTGCGTTCAAGACCAACGTGCGCTCCCGTCCCGTGTTCGCCGTACATGCTGGCGAGGATCAGTTGTATCCATCGAGCAAGATGGAACCTTGGGTCGAGTCCATTCGCGAGGCGGGCGCCGACATCAAGTGGCTGGATCTCCCCGAGGAACGGCACTCTCCCGCCGCGTTCAAACCTCGTTGGGCAAAGTGGGCCAAGTACTGGAATGCCCATCCTCGTACGGGTGCAGCCAAGAAGGTGTCGTGGGAGACCGCGGCTCCCGCCCTCACCGGACGATTCGACTGCGTCGAGATCTTGTCGGTTCGCCCTGGAGAAGAGGACGACGCTGAGCCCGATGTGCTGCCAGTTCCTGATGGGGCAGCCTACAAACCACGCCCCAAGCTTGGTGTGGTGTTGGACCGCGAATATGACGGCAAGGGCCTGCGTGTTTCGAGCGTGTCCAAGGGATCGGCCGCAGCCAATGGAGGCATTCAAGAGGGGGATGTGCTTGTAGCTGTGGACGACGAGGCTCTTGAATCCATGGCCGACATGCGCAAACTCGCCGTGATCTTGCAGAAGTTGAACGAAGAGGAAGAGGATGGGGAATTCCATCTCTTGCGAGACGAGAAGGAAGTCGTCTTGTCGCTTCGTCCTCGAGTGCTCAAGAGTGAACAACCTGGCTTTGGCTACGGCAAGCCGTCGGGCAAGATGGAAGCAACCTTTGAGCCCGACAACCACGTCATCGTCACGTCGACCCATGTGACGCAAGGCCGCATTCATCTTCGTGGACCTCATATCGATTTCAGCAAGCCGGTCAAGGTCACATTGAATGGCAAGGTGGTTTGGAATGCGTTGGTTCCGCGCTTGGCTTCGTACATGTTGGCCGAGGACGCGCGCGCGTTGGGCACGTCGGCGCATCCCTTTGTTGCCTCCATCCTGTTGACGCCCTAGTGATGAGGTTGTATCGATTCGCTCCCGCACTGCTCTTCGTGTTGGGGCTTCCCTTGGTCGCCTTCGCCAAAGAGTCACCTCCGGCCAAAGCCTCGTTCAACAAGAAGGCCCTGGAATCGCTTGCGAAACGGTGGTTTGAAGTACGCCCCTCAACCCAATTCGCGCAGTGGAAGCGAAAGCACCGAAAGCCCTTGCTCAAAGAAATTGAAGCGCTTGGCGAGGTGCCCAAAGGGAAGACGCAAGCCACCATCGGTATCTTGATGAAAGCTGCACGAAAGGCCATGCCTCCGCTGAAAGGCAAGCTCAAATCCCCCTACGGTGACGTGACGTGGATTCAACGGGGGAGAGGTGGTGCCAAGAAGGGGTTAGTGCTGGGGTTGCACGGAGGCGGTCCCGGATCGGGGAGTGCCAAAGAGGCCGCGGGCAACTGGCCGGTATCAGGTCACTTGGCGATCTATCCGCAAGCGGTTCGTTTGGTGGACGACACCTGGAACACGGTTCACGGCGAGCGCTACCTGCTGACCTTGATCGAACTCGCCAAAGTGCACGGCGGCATTGACCCCAATCAGGTCTATAGCGTTGGGTTCAGCATGGGCGGTTCGGGATCGTGGTTCATGGCCGGTCGCCATCCGGATCTGTTGGCGGGTGCCATTCCTGCCCACGGCGTGTTGATGGCCCAGAAGGTCAAAGTCGTGGATCCCGCCGACGTAGGGAAGTTTCAGTTTGGCTTTGTCCCCAACGTTCGGAACCTCGCTGTCTATTTTTATACCGGTATGCTCGACAAGAACTGCGAGCCCGGCACGTTCCGGCGCGCATGGGAGATGCTTGGCGCACTCAAAGAGTCCGATCCCAAAGGCTACGCCGATGTACGCTTTGAACTCCATCCCGATGTGGCCCATACGTTTCCTGCGGGGGAGCCCAAACAGGGACTTGACTTTGTGCTCTCGAAGAAGCGCAATCCCTACCCCGAGACAATTCGTTGGGAGTATGCCGAGACCCCATTTCCTCGCGCGTTCAAAGACGATAAAGTTGCGCGTCGTCCCAAGCGTTGGTTCTATTGGCTTCACTGCGCGATTCCTGCCAACAAAATGAACGTCGTCGCCACAAGGTCGACCACTGACGATGCCAATGTCTTTGAGCTCACTCTCAAAGATGCCTACGCCGACGACTTTACGATCTATCTAAACGAACACATGATGGATCCTGAGAAGCCTTGCGTGGTTCGCATTGCGGGCAAAGAGGTCTGGCGCGGCACGCCCAAGCCCACCTATGCCTCCATCTTCGAGTCGTTTGATGCACGCCTTGACACCGCGCTCACCTTCGATCGGCGCATACGGGTGCCTGAGTAGTCCATGGCCGTCATGGTCAGGCACTTGAACAACTTGTGGCACGGTAGATTTCGCAAGGTTCATCGTCTTATTCGAGTCGGCCACGCGCCAATCACGCGCGCATACTCACCAATCTGACGCGCGTAAGACCTGTACGAGTACGACCTGCACGAGTACGACGTGCTACTTAGAGGCGTGCTACTTAGAGGCCCAGCGGCGACGGCGCACAGGATGAGATGCTTCGTCATCTTGGGCGGAATCGGGCACGGGCTCTTCGGGATTGCCGCCGAGGTAGGCAACGGCTTGCTCAGGTGTGTCGAATACTTGGAACACCTGGTCAAGTTGGGTCATCTGCAAAATGTTGGCGATGGCGGGCTGCACAGAACAGATCGTGAGCTCTCCGTCATTGGCGACCAGACCCTGGTGCGCTTTGAGCAGGTAACCCAAGGCGGCCGAGTTGATGAAGGGGAGTGTGCTGAGGTCAAGCGCCACCCGTTGGCCCTCTTCCTGCACCAATCCGTCGAGAGTTTGAATCAGGGACGGAAAGTCTTCGATGCCGCCTTCGAACGTGAGCAGTGTGATCGTCATGCCGCTTAGGCTACCTGATGTGCCGCCATCCGGCACGGGGGAAGTGACTTTAGGACGGGCCTTTTGGGCCGCCTTCACTCGAGACCACTCTCGTGCGTGGACTTCTTCGCAAAGCCACGCATGTACTCGGGGCGACGCGGCGATGAGAATGTCGCGCGCGACCATGGGATCTGCCCCAAACCCGTCCGACGTAGCGCCACCTGATTCCCGCACAAGCAACATGCCGGGCCCTACATCGTGCAGCGGCGTGCCGGGGCCTCGCCCTCCGAGGTATCCATGGGCGGCGCCGGAAGCCACGTCGCGCAAGTGAATGGCGACCGAGCCGAGGGCCCGTACGCGGTAGCACCTCTGGCGAAGATCCATCGGCATGGTGGGGTGCCTCGCGAAGAGCCCCTTGTCGGTGAGATCGAGATGAAGCCGCGAGTGCTTCGGATCGACATCGGCCATGGCCAACCTGCGTCCTTGACGGTAGGCGCCATGACCCTTCGACGCCCACGTGTAATCGTCGGTGAGTGGCTCGTATACGGCTGCAAAGAGCGGCGTCAATCCATCCATCAACACTAGTTGCGTGGCGAATGCATGCACCCGAGATGCAAAGTTGGCCGTGCCATCGACGGGATCAAGGTGCCACATGAGCGCGCCTTCGCGCACGGTTCCTGCTTCTTCGCTTGCGATGCCAAGGCTGTCATCCAACGTAAGCAATGCCTTGACCAGTCGCTCTTCAATGGCGAGGTCGAGCGCCGTGACCGGAGAACCATCTTGCTTGCGGGTGGCCTCGGTAGGCGGCTTGTTGTATTCCTGCACGACGAGTTCACGCAACCCACGAACAAGGGATTCAATTTCTGGGGCGAGTTCATGCCACTCGCGCGTAGAAGCGTTGTTCATGCTTGACTCCTCATTCCATCGACTTCAAGCGAATGATGTCTTGTGGGGCGCACGGGGACCGTCGCGTCCGAGTCGCTCAGATCGAGCGTCAAGTTGGCCCTCGAGGCATGCCAAGATGGGCATGAGCGCGTCGAGAGGATCGTCGTTGGGTGTCAACGTAACGGTCATTCGCTGCTCATCCTCGGTGAGTGCTTCAAGCCTTGTGCGTTGCGATTCGTACACGTGTTCATCGGCATCACTGACATCGTCGTCGCGCATTTGACGTTCCTTCAGCCGCTTGTGAACTTCATCGGGAGGGCAGTCGACGTACACGATCGCAAAGGGCGCGCCTTCGGATTCGGCCAACTGGAACGCGCGCATCCGTGCGTCGTGGCGGATGTGCGTGGCATCGAGGATGGCGCCGTCCCCTCGCTGTAGGGCATTGCGGGCGCGAATATGCATCTCGTTGTACGTGCCTGCCGACATGACGTCGCTGTAGAGCGCATCTCGCGACTCTCCCTCAACTCGTTGCGTGGGGGCGAGCCCCGCAAGTTCTTTGCGAATCGCGTCGCTCTGGAAGATCTCGGCTCGAAGGGGGATGGCCAGCGTACGAGCGACAACGCTCTTGCCGGTACCGGAAAGACCCATCATGAGAATCAACGGCGCTGCGGAGCCTCCACGAACGAAACTCCACGCGAGGGCGAGGTGCTGTTGTGCGTGATGAACCGCGACGCGCCCTTCGGGTGTGTCGGTACCCACCTGCTGCGCACGAGCAACATGGACGCACGCTCGAACGTGAGCACGGTATGCACGAAACAACGGAAGCAGCTGAGCGCCATCCAGATCGCCGGTCTCCGTCAGGTAGTGATCCTCAAGTACATCGGCAAGATCGCGCCTGCCATGGTGCGTCAAGTCCATCGACAAGAATGCGATGTCGGACAGGGCGTCGATGTGTCGGAGGGCCTCGGTGAACTCGACACAGTCGACAATTGCCGATCGACCAAAGTGACGCACGACGTGTTCAAGGCGCATGTCTCCATGCCCGTTGACGATGCGGTTCTCTTTGATGCGACGACGGATGGCGTGCCGTGAACTCCAGAGGCGACGACGCAGGCGCATCGCAAGTCCATCGTGGGCGATTTCTGGAAAGACGTCGGGCACATGGGCAGCCGTCCCCTTGAGGTTTCGGCGAAACACATCTGCAATGGCACTGGGCGTAGCCGAAGCACACTCGCGTTCCTCAAGCCGCGTGTTGCGATGAAACTCCGCGATCTGTTCGGCGAGGTCTCTCAACGCCACCGGCGAGGCGATGCGATGCTTCACAAGAGACTTGAGTGTGGCGTGTTCGGCGTACTGACGCATGTGAACGGCGTACACGACCACATCCTCGGGGGCAACGTCCTCGGGAAGGTCGTCTTCGGACTCGATCGGAATGTGGCGCAGCGCCCCGGGCTTGGCGTCGCTCTCGGGTACCAGGGCCACGACACCTAAGTAGATCTCGGGAGCAAGCCGGCGGTTGAGCTTTACTTCAGCCAAGCAGTATCGAAGTCGCGAGGCTTGCGTTGAATAATCGACCAGTCCCCAGAAGCGAACCGGCTTCTTAATCTTGTATGCACTGCCTGCAACCACGAAGACGACACTGATGTGCGTCTCAATGACCTTGACCGGCTGTGTCCAATCGGCGCCCCATACGGCCGCATCGCGAAGGCGCTCGCAAAGGGAACGAAATTGCACGTCGGCCGAGAGCAACGAGCCGCTGGTGGTTAGGGTCGTGGGATCGATCACTCGCGCAGTTTACCGCGAGCGCGCATCGCGCAGCTGCTCAACACGAGCGAGAATTGCTTGGGCCATGCGCGGCTTGCTGGCCGTCGTGATGGGTTCGATCTCGCCATCGGGGGCGATCCAGAACGCATCTCCACCGCCAAGCCCGAAATTCTGCGAACTATTGAGAACGATGGCGTCGAAGTTCTTCTTCTTCAACTTGGCGCGAGCGCGCGGCTCGCCCCCGCCGATCTCCAACGCGAAGCCTACATGGAGGCGCGCTCCCTTGAGGCGACCCAGGGTCGCGGCCACGTCTTGCGTTGAGGTCAGTGTGATTTCGAAATCACCGTCCTCGCGGGGTGGCTTGCCGTGGCGGCGTTTTTGAGGTCGCCAGTCGGACGGTGCCGCAGCGAACAGGACGATGTCTGCTTGCTCGCACGCCGCGCGGGTCGCGACGTAGAGGTCGTTGGTACTGACGACGCGCACAACCGTGACATCTGTTGGGGGCGACAACGGAGTGGGGCCAAGCACAAGGGTAACTTTCGCGCCAAGTTGCTTTGCGCGTTTGGCGAGCTCGATGCCCAGCCGCCCGGTCGAACCATTGCTCAAGAAACGAATGTCGTCAAGATGTTCGCGAGTAGGACCGGCCGTAATCACAACAGACACGTCGGACCACGGAGTGGTGGCGGGGTCAGGTTGCGACGTGCTCATGCGGGCACCTGCTGCGAAAGGCAGTGAAGCGAGCCGAACCCCTCAATGAGATGACGCGACGGAATGGGCACCACGCGGCGTTTGGGAAAACAGTGACGCAAGACCCGAAGCGCATGATCATCAGCGGGGTCGTCAAACACAGGGACGCAGACGACCCGGTTGCCGATATAGAAGTTGGCGTACGACGCAGGCAAGCGGCGGTGGTTACGATTTTGAATCCACCCCGGCATCGGCAAGGGGATCACGTCGAGGGGCGTGCCGTCTTCTGCGGCCATGGATCGGAGTCGATCGAGGTTCTTGGCGAGGGGTTCGAAGTTCTCATCCTGCGCGTCGGGTTCAACCACCGTGACTACCGTGTGGTGACCCACGAAACGTGTGATGTCGTCGATGTGCCCGTCTGTATCGTCACCCGCAATGCCATCGCCCAGCCACAGGATGTGACGCACCCCCAAGAGCTCGCGCAGATGATGTTCAATATCCCAACGCGAGAGCGAAGGATTGCGGTTGGGGTGTAACAGGCATTGCTCGGTGGTCAGTAGCGTCCCCTTGCCGTTGCCCTCTATGCTCCCGCCCTCAAGCACAAAGGATGCGCGCTTGCGAGGAAGGTCAAGCAAGGGCGCAACACGCTTGGGCAATCGATCGTCGCGAAGAAGCTCGGCGTACTTGTCGCCCCATGCATTGAAGCGCGTGTCCAAGGCCAAGCGTTCACGCGTTTTTCCGCGCCCGCGTGCCACCACGATCGGCCCCGTGTCGCGGACCCATGAATCGGCGGTTGAAACTCGGTGAAGATGAACTCGCTTTGCGTGGGCCGCGGAAAGCGTCGTCTCGCGCAACATCTCAACGGCGTCGCGTTCTGTGGCCGCGTCCTTGACCAGCAAGTGTACGGTCTCGCTCGAAGCAACCGCCGCCACAAACTCGGCATAGGCTTCTTGCGCATGCACAAGACAGCCTCGCCATGTTTCGGGTTCATGCGGCCAGCAGAGCAATGTTGCCTCGTGGCGCTCCCATTCAGCAGGCCAGCAGAATCCGTCCTCGCGGGGCGTCGTCCCCGGAATCAACTTCGCCGTTCTTGGTGCTAGCGGCTTGGGCATGCCACGACGCGGCGACGTACTTCGACTTGTGCGCGAGGTCCGGCGTGTGGATGACTTGGCTCTAGCCATCTTGCGCCTCCGCTCCGTGCGTCGCGTTGGGATCATTGTCCAAGTATCGTTTCGTCAACCCACCATACGCATCAATACGGCGGTCGCGCAAGAACGGCCATCCCACGCGCGCCTTGTCGGTGTCCTGGCGATTGCATTCAACAATCAGCACCGATTCTTGATCATCTGCTTGAGCAAGCACGCGTCCGCTCGGCGCCGCCACAAACGAACGTCCCCAAAAGTGAATCTCGCCTTCCACGCCAACGCGATTGATGGCCGCGACATGCACGCCATTGGCAATGGCGTGGCTTCGTTGCATCGTGCGCCACGCATCGTGCTGTTCATCACGCAGTTCAAGCTCGCCTTTCCATGTACCAATGGCCGTAGGATAAATCAATACGTCGGCGCCTTGCATCGCGGTCAATCGTGCGGCTTCGGGGAACCACTGATCCCAGCAAATCAAGATGCCGAGCGTGCCTGCCTGGGTCTTGATGGCGCGGAACCCCAGATCACCTGGCGTGAAGTAGTACTTCTCAAAGAACCGCGGGTCATCAGGAATATGCATCTTGCGATAGACGCCCGCCACCGAACCGTCGGCGTCCCATACAACGGTCGAGTTATGAAACAAGCCGGGGGCACGTTGTTCGAACAGGCTTCCTACAACGACCACGCCGTGCTTGCGGGCGCGGGCCGCCAATTGCTTGCACGTGTCGCCATCGAAGGGCTCAGCTAACTCAAAGTGTCGCTCGTGCTCTTCCTGACAGAAGTAGCGAGAACGAAAGAGCTCTTGCGTGCATATCACGGTGGCGCCCTCCTCCGCGGCGCGGTCGATGAGTGCGAGCGTGCGGCGCAGATTGTCTTTCGGGGACGGGTCGGCGTGGGTTTGGAGGAGTCCCAATCGCAGGGGACGCGCGGTTTTGCTCGTGCTCATGTCGCCAGCATACGGCTGCGGGGTAGCTTCCACCACGTATGAAGGTCGTCGTGCTGGATTGGATTCGACGAATCGTCAGGGGCATCGAGAAGCTCTGTTTGAATAGAATATGGACGGCGCTACTCTTGTTGCTCTGCGCTGCGGGCGTCCAAGCTGACATGGAGACGACATGACAAACAATGCGATGGAATTGCTCGGGAGGAGCCGCTTGTTTCGCGGCCTCGACGCGGCCATCCTCGAATTGGTCGCCGCCGATGCTGACGTTCGCAAAACGAGAGCAGGCGATGTCTTGTTTCGAACAGGCGATGACCGTCAATCGTTCTTTCTCGTTGCTTCGGGACAGGTCGAGGTGGTGTTTGGGGAAGATGTCGGCACGCGCACCGTGGTGCTCTTTGGCGAGGGGGATTGCGTTGGAGAAGCGGGGCTGGTGGAGCCCGGGATTCACTCAGCCTCTGCGACGACGCCCTATCCCGCGGAGATATTGGAAATTCCGACGGAGGCATTGCGTACCCGGTTGAAGACCAGCGGTGAAGCGGCGCTTGCGGTTTCCACTGCCGTGGCCCGGGTGGTGCTTCGCCGACTTCAATATGCGGCGTCGAGGCGTGCCGGTTTTGATGGCATCTACGCAACCGGTGCTACGCGCGTCGAGCATGATCTCTTGGGTGAACTCGAAGTGCCTGCCGACGCGCGGTATGGCGTTCAGACCTTGCGGGCGGTTCAGAACTTCTCCATCTCGGGCATTCACATTGCGCACTTTCCTCCGTTGATTCGTGCCTTGGCAGCGGTCAAACAGGCTGCGGTCAGAGCCAATAAGAAGTTGTCACTGCTGGATGGCCGTGTTGCTGATGCCATCGATCGTGCCTGCCAAGAGATTGTTGATGGTCATTGGCATGGGCACTTCGTGGTGGACGTGATTCAAGGAGGTGCGGGCACATCCACCAACATGAACGCCAATGAGGTCATTGCCAACCGCGCACTTGAGATCCTCGGGCGCAAGCGCGGTGAGTACGACATTTGCCACCCCAATAACCACGTAAATCTCTCGCAGTCCACCAACGACGCGTATCCAACGGCCGTGAAGATTGCGGCGTTCATTGAGCAGCGAGCTCTTGGCAAGTCCATGGAGGAACTTGCGGACGCCCTTGACGTCAAGGCCAAGGAGTTTTCGCACATCGTGAAGATGGGGCGCACGCAGCTTCAAGATGCGGTACCGATGACCCTCGGGCAGGAGTTTCGCGCGTATGCCGTCACGGTGCGCGAAGACATCCTTCGATTGGCTGAAGCCGCACAACTTGTGTTGGAAGTGAACTTGGGAGGAACGGCCATAGGTACCGGGCTCAACGCACACCCTGACTACCGCCCCTTGGCCCTCGATGCGCTGCGTGAGATTACCGGGCTCGATCTTGTGTCGGCCGAAGATCTCATCGAAGCCACACCAGATACCGGCGCATTTGTTCACTTTAGCGGTGTCCTCAAGCGTATTGCGGTCAAGGTGAGCAAGCTTTGCAACGACCTGCGTTTGCTCTCGTCGGGTCCAAGGGCTGGCATTGGCGAGATTCGGTTGCCCGCCATGCAGCCGGGTTCCTCCATCATGCCCGGCAAAGTCAATCCCGTGATTCCCGAAGTCGTCAATCAAGTCGCCTATCAAGTGATTGGCAACGACTTGACGATTACCATGGCAGCGGAAGCAGGGCAGCTTCAGTTGAACGTGATGGAACCCGTGATTGCCTTCAACCTATTCGAGTCGGTCAGCATGTTGACGGCCGCCATTCACACGTTGACCGATCGTTGCATTCAAGGCATCGAGGCGGATGAAGCTCGATGTCGCGAATTGGTGGACCGGTCCATTGGCGTTGTAACCGCCCTCGTACCCATTCTGGGCTACGACCGCGCCTCCGCCGTTGCCAAGGAGGCTCTCGCGAGCAACTTATCGGTACGCGACATCGTGCTTCGCGATGGTGACTTAGACGCGGCCAAGATTGACGAGCTTCTTTCCCCTGATGCGATGGTGTAGAGAGGATTCCGTATTCCAACCTGTCGAGAGATGACTCGGTTTCTCTTTTTCTACTGTGTTGGGCCTTTCGATCGCATTTCGAAGTCGGAGATATCGAATGCTATTTGACATCGACCCCGCTTGCGTCGTTAGTGAGAGTACGGCGGACCGAACTCCGATTTGTATCGGGCCGGATGGAGGGCTCTCATTCGATTTACTCAACTTGCGTCTCGAGGCCTTCGTGATATCTGCCTGTGAGGTGCCGAGCTATCCGTAGTCGGGTAGCCCGTCGCCGGTATCTCAAGCCAGCCTAAACCTCCGTTCCACAACTTGAGCACCTGTAGTTGTTCATGCTTGCAAGAGAAACCATCGGTCACACGAAGCGCTAGATCCCGGTGAGAATGGTCAAGATCAAATGCAACACATGGTTTGGCTTCGTGCCAATCGCGAGTGTTCTCTCGTCGCAATGCGGGCAAAATCGGCTTGTTTGCTTCTGCCCATTGCCACCCTCCAGCCAGGATGCCGAGTCATCTCTAAGACTGTGTAAGCTAGAATTGAGTAAGCAAGTCTGGCAGCAACTCGGGTTTGAAGATCCGCGCGGCAAGTAAGAGGGCCGCGGCTGCGACGACCAGGATCAGCACCGCGTCAACTGCAAAGAGCACTTGTACGATCAGCCACATAAGCCCGACCAACAACTCAAGCGGAAACAAGAGTACGCGTTTGACCGTGGGGGCCGATTGCATCTTGCGCAAGTGCCCCTGAAGCCACGCGCTGCTACCGTGAAAGGCCGGAAGCGCGAGGCGAGCCAACGCAAAGAGAAGTCCGAACGCCGCGACCGCCTTGATGGCCCGTCCACCCATCCCGGCAGGAAGATTGTCGAGAAACTGCTGTTGCGTTTCTTTGGGCTGAAGCAAGTAGTACACAAGCGCGGCCACCGGGGCGGCGCCAAAGGCAAGCAGCGTAAAGAGGGCTCCGGACCCGCTCTTCTTTCGCGGGCGACGTGCGCGCGTGGGGTTTCGTTCGCTGCGGCGCTCCGGCGAGCGCGTAGGCACGTCACGTGGATCCGAATCGTTCATCGCGCTGAGTCCGTTCCGCTGGCCGAGGGTGCTTCGCGTCGTTTCGAAGGCGCGCGAACACGCCCCGACACGCGCACCAGAGTAAGCGGTTCTTCGGGCATGCCGGTACGAACTTCAATGACCTCGTCGTTGAGCGTGCCTGCGGCGGCGGTGGGCGGGATCGACACATAGAGCCGCCAGAACCCCTTGTCGCCGTGATACGGGTCTTTCTTGACCTCGACCCGGACCTTGCCGAGCCGTGCTTTGGCCGTCACCGCGCCGAACGACTTGGCGGGATCGAACGGACGCAGCTTTACGCTGGCCGTGCGCGCCTGGCCCTGCAAGACGGAACCGAGGGTGATGCGTCTCGATTGAATCCACACCGGTCCACACACATGGGCCGAGATTGGTAGCGTGATGCGCGCATGATCGGGGTGATCGGTTCGCACGATGGATTCCGCAGAGAACATGCCGATGGGCGGTGGCGAACCAAACGCGTAGCGCACGGTGTAGCCTCGCCACGGTTGATCGGCCTTTGGCACAAAGTCCTCAACCACCGTGGTCATGTCGTGTCCGGGGACTTCAACGGCCGTGATCTTAAAGGGTGTGCCGTGTTGTTGATGCCAGAGATAGGCGATCGTGTGGGTGGGTGAGGAGCCCGCCGCCATGTCGCCAAAGTGGACCGAAGCATCGCGTTGAATGAGTCCCTTTACGACCGACACATGCTGGGCGATACGAACGGTGCCGTCGCGACGGTCTTTGGAGGAGAGGCGGATCGACTTCTTGATGGTTCCGTGCAGAAACAACGTGTGGAATTCCGTTGTGAGCGTGCCGGATTCGCCTGGGCGAAGGCTCTTCATGCTGATGTTGACCTTGTTGCAGCCGCATTCGCCCCTCGCCACGATGCCCGTGACGGTCTTCGTGCCTTTGTTGGTGTAAGTGAACGTCGCAGTCGACTTCTGGTGCTGACCCATTGCGCCAAAGTTGTGGGACAGGCGATCTACGACCAGAGAACGATGACCTACACGCGGCGGCCGATGGGTGTCTGCGTGGCATACACTCGCCGTCATGCACGCAACGACAAAGACCATGACGCGCTTGAACGCTCGGTCTCTTGACGTCACTTGTAGCCCATTGAAATTCATGTAGCTCTACTTTGCCGTAGCTTTCTTTGGAGCCTTGCGTACGTGGGCCGGCGAAAATACACGTCCACGCACCACGATCTCGGTCACGGGATGTTGCGGCATTCCGATGTCGAGTTCAATGACATCCTTGAACGATCCTTCCTTGGCACCCTTAGGGACGTCGACCTGGAGTTTCCACATGCCAGGGCGCGCGGGATCCTTCGCAACCTGTGCGCGCACCAAACCTCCTCGCGTCTTCGCACGTACGCGCCCAAACTGGATGGACGGATTGAAAGGTCGAAACAAGATCGACGTCGACTTGCCCTTGTCGGATCGCACAAGCCCCAAGGAGACTACAGGGCTCTGAACCCAGACAGGTCCCATGATGTTGGCCATGATGGGCAAGCGAATCTTGGGCGTCTCGGCGTGCGTTGTGTGAACCCAAACCTCGTCACGCAGCATGCCGAGAGGTGGCGCGGTTCCGTCCTTGGCTCGGCCAAGTGAAAACTCAAGCTTCCATCCGTTCCATCGTTTCGTTTTCTTATCGGTGTAGGGTTTTTTGGTGACCGATACGTAGGAAGAGTCAAGAGAGATTCCCTTGATGTCAAACTCGGTACCCACGCCTTTGTACCAAGCAAGGGCTACGGTGGTTGTTGCGGGGACGCCACGCTTTACTTCCCCAAAGTTCACGCGCCCCGGAGCCATGACCAGGCCGCCGTATACGGCCACTTTGAGCGCTATCTCTGAGATCTTCTCGTTGCCATCGCGATAGGCGACGCGCCTCTTCTTGGTTAAGTCGCCCGAGAAGGTGAGCGTGCGAAACTTCACATGAACAATGCCTGACTCTCCTGGTTTCAGCATGCGCTTGCTTGCGGTCGCGGAGTAGCAACCGCAGTCGCTCAACACACGGATCTTCGTAAGCGGCCTGGTGCCCTCGTTGGTGTACTTGATCGTGGCTTCGTACTCGCTATTCTGCTTGACGATGCCGAAGTCGTGGCTGCTGCTTTCAAACACGAGCGATCCTGCTGCGTGCGCCGTTCGCGAAACGCCCAACGTCAACGCGAGGGCCAATCCGGCGACGCCGAGCAAGCTCAGAATCGGTTGTTGACGTGAGTACAGCTGAAACTGGCGCAAGGGGAGGTCTCCTGAGTCGTCTTATCTCGTGAGCGAGCAAGTCTACCGCTGGGCGTCGCGAATTTCGTGCATCGAGATGGTCTTCGCCTCTCGGCCGACTTCTCTGCTCGAAATCGTCCGGCAACGCTTCGGAGGGTCGTGTACCTTGCGCCCAATGGCTCACCGACTTTCCCGCCAACCCCATCGATCTCTTGTCACTGGAGGTGCGGGGTTCATCGGCCGTTCCTTGACTCGCGCCCTTCTTGCTGCCGGCGACGACGTGGTGGTGCTCGACGACGGATCCACCGGCCTTTTCGACGATACCCCTTCGGGCGCCACCCTCGTGGTAGGCGACATTCGCGATCGAGAGTGTGTCGAAGATGCGTGTCGCGATGTCACACGCGTGTTCCATTTGGCCGCCGCCGTGGGACCCCAACTTGTGGCCGACGATCCCGTCGGAACCTGGTCGAGAAACGTAGAAGGGACGGGCGTCGTATTGCGCCAAGCCGCGGCGGTCGGCGCGCGCGTTGTCTTTGCGTCGTCCAGCGAGGTGTATGGCGCCGACTACGAGAACAGCGGACGTCCCATGGTCGAAGGCGACGCCGTTTCGTTTGTGCCGAGTGGGCGACGCGAACTCTATGCGATATCCAAACTTGCCGGTGAGAGTGCGGCGCTGGCGTTTCATCGCGCGCAAGGACTCGAGGCCACTGTGGTGCGGCTGTTCAACGTGGTGGGACCCGGTCAACGCAGTCGTTATGGCATGGTCATGGCCCGTTTTGCAGATGCCATTCGTGCTGGCAAGCCACTTGAGGTGTATGGCGATGGCACGCAGCGCCGCTGTTTCTTGCATGTAGATGACGCAGTTCGAGGGCTCATCGGTCTTAGCGAGGCTTCAGGCGCGATCGGTGAAATCGTCAATCTAGGTAGCGATGCCGAAATCTCCATTGGCGAGCTTGCCACGCGTTGCATTGAAGCCGCGGCTGTAAATCTTCCGATTCGTCGACGCACCGTGGCCGAGGTCTATGGCGAGGGTTTTCGCGATCCACAACGACGCTGTCCTGACTTGACTGTGTTGCGCTCGTTGATCGATTGGCATCCCGATAGAGATCTAGACGATATTGTTCGAGATGTACTGCAGGGATCGGCTACGTATCTGTAGGCTGCGATCGCAATTTTCTTTCCCTCCACCTTTATCTCCACCTTCATCTTCACCCCTCTCTTGCAAGGCTCGCTCTCCGAGCTTCCGGGGTCAAAACGCTCCAACACGAATTATGAATGTCGCCAAGAACGAGTCGCTCAATGAGGGTGGAGATGAAGGTGAGGTTCTCTGCGAAGAGCGCGCATGGACGTCAGCCAATACTTCGACCGCGAGGAACGCGCTAGATCTTTGAAAGCGCCTGATCCAAATCACCGAGCAAATCGTCTACATCTTCAATGCCCACGCTCAAACGCAAGAGGCCGTCGTTGAAGCCCGCGGCGATGCGTTCTTCACGAGGGATCGACGCATGAGTCATGATGGCCGGGCTGTCGAGCAGGCTCTCGACACCGCCCAGGCTCTCGGCCAACGCAAAGATTTGTACTGCTTCAGCGACTTTGCGACTGCCTTCAATGCCACCCTTGACTTCGAACGACACCATGCCGCCTGGGCCCGACATCTGACGTAGCGACAACTCATGCTGAGGATGCGAGGGGAGCCCGGGGTAAAGCACCTTGGTGACGGCCTTGTGCGATTCGAGCCACGTAGCGATCTTCATTGCGTTGTCGATGTGACGGTCCATGCGCACATGCAGCGTCTTTGTGCCGCGCAATACCAGAAAACAGTCCATGGGACCGGGAACCGCGCCCACTGCGTTCTGAAGGAAGTGCAAGCGATCGCCAAGTTCGTCGTCGTTGACGATCAGTGCGCCGCCGATCACGTCGCTGTGGCCGCCCAAGTATTTGGTGGTGCTGTGGAGCACAATGTCGGCGCCCCAAAGGAGCGGCTGCTGCAAGTACGGCGTGATGAAGGTGTTGTCTACAACCGTTAGCGCGCCCTTCTCTTTGGCGATCCCGCAGACTTCGGCGATGTCGGTGATACGCAGAAGAGGATTGCTAGGCGTCTCGATCCACGCGAGCTTGGTTTCGGGGCGGAATGCAGCCGCGAAAGCAGCGTGGTCCGTGGGATCCACAAAGGAAAACGTGAGCCCGTGGCGTTCGAACACCTGACGCATCAAGCGATAGCTACCGCCATACAAATCGTTGCATGCAACAACGTGATCGCCCTGGGAGAGCAACTGCAGCACCGCCGTGCCCGCTGCCATGCCACTTGAAAACGCGATGCCGTGCTTGCCGTCTTCAAGGGCGGCCAAGTTGCCTTCAAGCGCGGTGCGCGTGGGATTGGTGGTGCGCGAATAGTCGTAGCCCTTGTGAACACCAGGAGAGCTCTGCACGTAGGTGCTCGTCATGTACACAGGCGGCATGATGGCGCCCGTAGAGGGATCGGGGGACTGCCCAGCATGAATCGCACGTGTGCCGAACTCATGCTTCTTTGGCGAATCTTCAGTGCTCATCTCGTGTCCTTCTGGGCGAATGTGTCGGCCAACTGATCTGAGAGAGGACGTTACGCGCCCGAATCCAAAAGGCCATGTTCTTGCATCCACTCATCGTTGTAGATCTTGCCAAGTGCACGTTCGCCACGTTCGCAGAGAAGGACAACGACCATTTTGTCGGCCGGCAACGACTTGGCGTAGCGGAGTGCGCCGAGCATGGCGGCTCCGGACGAGCCGCCCGCAAGAATGCCCTCCTCGCGGGCCAATCGGCGGGACGTACGAAACGACTCACCGTCCTCGACCTGAATCACGTCGTCGAGCACGCCAAAGTCAAGCGTCGAAGGCAGGATGTCTTCGCCAATGCCCTCAAGGTGATACATGCCCGCTTCCACCATCTTGTCGTTGTGGAAGTAGTCGTAGAAGAGCGAGCCCTTGGGGTCAACACCCACCACTTTGATGTCGGGATTCTTGGTCTTTAGAAACTTGCCGGTGCCGCATACGGAGCCGCCGGTGCCAAGACCGCCAACAACAACGTCGACTTTGCCATCAGTGGCCTCCCAGATCTCAGGGCCCGTGGAGTCAAAGTGCGCTTGTGGATTGGCGGGGTTAAAGAACTGGTTGGCGAAGAACCCCTTGGGCGTTTCAGCGGCAATCTTCTTGGCGACCGAATAGAAGGATCGTTCGTCATCGGGATGCACGTCGGTGGGGCAGATGTGAACGTCGGCGCCAAAGGCCTTGGCGAGGTTCACTTTGTCGGCGCTCTGCTTGTCGGTCGTTACCACAACGCTCTTGTAGCCAAGCACGGACGCCACAAACGAGAGGCCCACGCCCATGTTGCCGGATGTGGCTTCCACGATTGTGCTGCCGGGAACGAGTTCGCCACGCTTCTCGGCGTCGCGGACGACACCCAGCGCCGTGCGTTCCTTGACGGAGCCCGCAGGATTGAATGCCTCGAGTTTGGCAATCACCGAGCAGGGGATGTCTGAGGCGATGCGCTTGAGGCGCACCAAGGGAGTGTTTCCAACCAGGCTGAGCATGTCTTCGTGAATCATGGCCGGATGCTATCCGAGCCCACCCCGGAACTCCCTTCCCGGGCGGACTCAGCACCCCAACCGACTGCTCGAATTAGGCGCACGTCGGCTACGATTCGAGGCGCCTATGCGCCACACCCAGGTCGTCATTCCCTGTTTCAACGAGGCGCAGCGTCTCGATCCCGACGCCTTTCGCCGGGCGGTAGACCACGATCCGGATCTGTGCCTTTTGTTGGTCGACGACGGCAGCACCGACGACACGCTGACCATGCTCAAGCAGCTCGCGGCCGATCGACCCGGCGCGATTGACGTGCTGGGGCTCGAGGCGAACCAAGGCAAGGCCGAGGCTGTGCGGAGGGGGATCGTATCGCTCCTCGACAAAGGTGAGTTGAGCGCCAAATCGAGCGTGGGCTATTGGGACGCAGATTTGGCCACGCCGCTTGAGGTCATCGCTGATTTTCGAGTTGTCTTGCAGCAAGACCCCAATCGAATTCTCGTCATGGGCGCGCGCGTTCAGTTGCTGGGCCGTTCGATCGAGCGCAAGACTTCGCGACACTACTTGGGCCGCGTCTTTGCAACGGTTGCCGCGCGAACCTTGCGCATGCGCGTCTACGACACCCAGTGTGGGGCCAAGTTGTTTCGCGCGAACGACATCGTCAAACGAGCATTCGCCGAGCCGTTTGATAGTCGTTGGGTCTTTGACGTTGAGCTGTTGGCCCGGCTTCGCATTGCCTGTGGCGACACCGATACGCCCGCACCTTCTCGCATCTATGAGTTTCCTCTCGATGCTTGGCACGACGTTGCCGGCAGCAAAGTCCGCCCCCGCGATTTCCTTCGAGCCATTGGCGAACTCTGGAGCATCCGTCGCAGGTACGGCAAGGGATGTAGAAGCGCAGCCCGCAAGAAATAGGGCCTTGGTCTTGCAACGCGGCCCTCAAAACACAGCGCTCCGCTCGCTTGTAGGGTGTAGGCCTATCGAGAGTGTGCGAGGCACAGGGAGGCGTCCATGCGTTGGGTGGTTGCAACGTTGCTAGTTTTGGGATCGATGTCGCTTGCAAGCGAGGCGACGGCAAAAGAAGTGCGCTACGACAAACTAGCGCCCTATTCCGCCGTTCGATTTGAATCCAACCGGATTCACATTCAAGTGGACGGGACGTGGCATCAACTCATGTCGATCAATGGTGTGAAGGTCAAGGAACTCGTTTCGTTCTCAAAGAAGACGTTTCGCCGCAAGTGGAAGCGGCGGATAACGGAAGACCTCGTGGAAGTCATGGCCCGCATGGGGAAGCCTACGAAAGGCACCGTAGACCTTGGTGTGGTCAATCCAACGTCCGGCGAAACAAAGACACTCACGGCCGTGGCGATGACACACAGAAAACGTCAGGCGGCACAAGCGTATCGAGTAAGTGGACCGCCGGAGCAAATCCAGCGCGTCAAGCGAGAGCATGCCTCGCGTGTCGATTCTCGGTACGCCGATTTGGCACGACCGATTGCGGGCGCACCTTCCCCTGCCAAGACGGCCCTACAGATAAGAGAGGATCTTGAGCAACTTGAATGGCTCATTACCCATCGCTACGCGTACCGCGACCTTCAGGGTGTAGATGTCAAGGCGGCGATGGATGCGATTCACTCGAGCGTCGGCGACGGATTGACACGCAACGACTTTGCCATTCGCATCATGAAGTTGCTGGCGCTGTTCGGTGACGGGCATGCGCGCATCGATATGAATCCTCTTGTGGGAGGCTTCCTACCCTTCCTCATTGAGGAAACGAGCGAGGGCTTTGTGGCGTTTCGCCCCGACCGTGCCGGCGTGTTGGAAGCTGGCTATCCGCTTATCACCCATCTCGACGGTCGGCCGCTCCGTGAGTGGCTTGAGGCATCGGCACGACTCGTTCCCCAGGGATCGATGCAGTGGAAGCAGCGCGGCGCCATGCGCGGACTTCGACATGTGTCGCATCTTCGTCGCGAGCTTGGCCTTGCAGAGGCTCTCACGTTGAAGGTGACGCTCGAAAGTAGCGGTCGAGCAAAGACAAAGGACGTCACCGTGGACCTTGTTCGGCGGAAGCCTAACTACGGCGTTTGGCCAGATAGCGAGACGCGCTTTGTCTCGGTCGGTTCTTCGAAGCGCAAAATCGGCGTGCTTCGCATCGCAAGCATGAGCCGAAAGGCGCAGGCCACCCAAGCCATCGACGAGGCCATGGCCGACTTCAAGAACACGGTCGGTCTTGTAGTTGATGTGCGTGGTAACGGCGGTGGAACGCGCGACATACTGCGTCGCTTTCTTCCCTACCTCATGAGCAAAAAGGACGGCGCATGGATCGCGAATATTGCGGCGTATCGCCTCGAGAAGGATGACAAGCCCGACGTTGCGGAGGGCTATCTCGAAAATCGCTCACTTTATCCAGCCGCGCATTCGTCGTGGGAAAACAAGACGCGCAAAACCGTGCGTACTTGGCTCGGCACGTTTCGTCCTACGTGGAGTCCTCCGGAGGGCGAGTTTAGTGCTTGGCACGCGATGGCGATCACCCACGACGACAATCCTAAGGCCTACACCTACAAGAAGCCAGTCGTAGTGCTCATTGACTCGAGCTGTTTTAGCGCCACCGATATCTTTGTAGGCGCTCTTGCCGGCCGCAAGCGCGTGACGCTTATGGGAACCGCCACGGGGGGAGGCAGCGCGCGCTCACGTAAGTACACATTGGTTCATAGCGGCATCAACGTGAAGCTCGCATCGATGGCGTCGTTTCGTCCCGATGGCTCGCTCTATGACACGCAGGGCATTGCGCCTGATTTGAAGATGGTGCACACAACCTCCGATGTGCTTGGCACCACCGATTCGGTCCTTGACGCGGCGATCAAACGTCTTTCCAAGTAGCCCGCGACTAGGTTTTGGGGCGCGTTACGAAACAACTGAGCGACTTGCCACACGCCTTCACGCCATCCTTGGCGGCGACTCAATCGCGAATTCCTCAGCGTAGACAGACTACGCTTGCGGATCCGCTCAATCGCCGCAACCAAGGCTGACGCAAATTCGAGCGTCACTTCACTCAGTTGTTTCGTAACGCACCCTGAGGGCGCGTTACGAAGTAACTGAACGACTTGCCACACGCCTTCACGGCATCCTTGGCGGCGACTCAATCGCGAATTCCTCAGCGTAGACAGGCTACGCTTGCGGATCCGCTCAATCGCCGCAACCAAGGCTGATGCAAATTCGAGCGTCACTTCACTCAGTTGTTTCGTAACGCGCTCTCAAACTCCACCAACCCCAGTGGATCGGTGCCAAGAACGCCGTGCATCGCGGCACGGATCTCCTCGGTTTTTTGCTCTTGCAAGTCGATCAGCGCCGAGGCGTCGTAGCGAGCTCGTAGGTCTGCAAAGCGAAGGGTGGGAGAGACCGCTTTGTCGTGTTTCATACACGCATCGGCCAATGCGGCGCAGCGTTCTTCCCAAGTCAGGGTGCGCAAGTCTTGAAGGGCGGCGAAGTCTCCTGCGAGCTCTTCGGAGAGTCCGGCTCCGATCAGTTCGTTTGTGGAGGCGCCTTTCGTGAAGTGCGTAATGCACGCGAATCCGTAGGCGTCGAAGGGTGATTGGCGCAGGTGCCTTAGGCCGGCTCGTTGATGGTCTGCGTGATCCCCCAGCGCGCGGCCTACATCGTGAAGCAGTGTCGCGATGGCTGTGGCCTCCACGTCGACATCTGTTCCGGCGGATTGGAGCGCCACTGCGAACGACCGGGCGAGAGCTGCGCCGCCTTGAAGATGCGCGAGCAACATCGGAGTGCACTCGGGCTGGGAATGAAGGTGGCGCTCTGCATCGGCTTGAGTTGTGTTGGAGTGTGCGTAGAGCGCGGGGTCTTTGAGAAAGAGCGCGGCATCACGGAGTACGTTGGTGAGCGTCGGGTGGACGAGAGCATCTTGTGCGTCTTCATAGTCGAACCACTCAAACTCGCGATGTTCTTTCGACAACGTGACCTTGGGCGAATCCGTTTCGGCGCAGAAATAGTGGACGGTCTTCTCGTGTTCAACCTCGCCTCGGGTGACGCCATAGACCAGCGTGCGTTGATACGCAGGAAGATGAAGTACGTGCTTCTTGCCCGTCTCTTCGTGGGTTTCGCGGGCCGCGGCCTCAAGGGGCGTTTCGCCCTCTTCGAGGTGCCCCTTCGGAAAGCCCATATCGCCTCGCCTTCGATTTCGAAGCAGGAGGTAGAAGCGCGCCCCCTTCGTTACCCGTGAGAGTACGAATCCCGCGGCTGTTCGGGGGGGCTTTCGGCGTGTTGGGCGCTTGATGGGGGACTTGGACACGCTCCTATTCAACCCTTAGGTACGACACTCTGGCAAGCGGCATTCGTTTCGCCTTCTGCGATCCTCTCTCTTTGGCGCCGTCCTTGTGCGTGTCTCCATGTAGGCTCACGCCCATGTGTCCCACCGCTACAGAACAGCAGTTGCCTCCGCCCGTTGTGGTGGACGGTGAAGTCCTCGGCAATCGTCAGTGTGCTCCCGTCACGTGGATCATGCGGATTCACGCGCCCACCCTCGCCCCACGCATTCGGGCGGGGCAGTTCGTCAATCTACAGACGACGACCAATCAGGTGCCTCTCCTTCGCCGGCCTATGTCGATTCACAAAGTCATCAAGCACGGCGAAACGGCCACGGGTTTTTGCATTCTCTATGACGTGATTGGTCCTGGCACCACCGCACTCAGCGAGATGAAGGCGGGCGCACGCTTGAGCGTCGTGGGGCCGTTAGGCAACACCTTGACCGTTGCACCGGGCACCAAGCGTGCGGTGTTGGTGGCAGGCGGCATTGGGTCGGGACCGATCAAGCTCGTGGCCGAGAGCCTTCGGCAGCAGGGCGTTCGCGACATCACGATTTGCTATGGCTCACGCAACTCCGATCATTCCGTACCGCCTGACGATCTTGCGCCTCAAGGCTGCCGCGTGCTCGTGTGTACCGACGATGGGTCCGTGGGCAAGAAGATGCGGGTGACGGGTTTTGTCGAGGAACTGCTCAAGACGGGTCGCCTCGCCAAGGGCGACTATGTGTTTACCTGCGGCCCCATACCCATGTTTCAGGCGCTTCGCGAGATTCTCGCGCCTCATGGCATCGAAGCAGAAACGGCAACCGAAGAGTTCATGGGCTGTGGGTTTGGCGTATGCAATGGCTGCCCGTTGCTTCAACGACAAGAAGACGGCCATGTGACCTATAAACTGTGTTGCACCGACGGCTGCATCTTCCCCCTGAGCACGCTCTACTTCGAAGGCGAGGGTGTGCACGAAGGCGACGTCATCGAGGAGCGCGGAGGTCCGGTTGTCGCATGAGCCCTCGTACACCCTATGACGCTGTAGAGGACCTGATCCGCGTCTTGAAGCGCGTCCGAAAGCGCGACATGGGTGCGATGGTGAAAGAAATCCTTGCTGCCGATCGCGTGTTCGTTACGGGACTGGGTCGGACGGGGTTGATGGCGCGTGGCTTTGCGATGCGACTCATGCATCTTGGGATACGCGTCTTTCACGTGGGCGATGTCATCACGCCTGCCATCGAAAAAGGCGATCTGCTGATCATTTGCACGCGCACGGGATCGTCCAAGGTGTTGCGGCACTACATCACGATTGCGCGCAAGGTGAAGGCTCGCGTGGGGGTGGTCACGGCCAACCCAGAGTCGCCCGTGGCATCGCACGCCGACGCGGTCTTGACCATCGATGATCGAGTCGCCAAGAGCAAACGCAAGCAACAGCCGCTGCCCCTCGGATCGCTCTTCGAGCAGGCGCTCCTCATCGTCCTCGATTTGGTGGTGCTCGACCTCATGGACAAGCTGGACCTCTCGGAAGAAGACATGCGGCGGATTCACACCGCCTTTGAGTAGCTCCTTAGGCTCGCGATGCCCTGAGCGGTCGGTGCCAGGCAGGCGACCCGCACGACCCCCGTCTACACTCCCCGGCGATGCGCGCCCTTCCGTTTCCGGCGCCCCTAGGAGTTCCCATGGTTGATGCCGTCATTGTCTCTGCTTGCCGTACGCCGATCGGTCGCTTTAGCGGTGGATTGTCGTCGTTCAAAGCGCCGCAGCTGGGTTCATTTGCGATTCAGGACGCCCTTAAGCGTGCCGGCATTGAAGGCAAGGACGTGGATGAGGTCATCATGGGAACGGTCCTTCAGGCCGGCCTCGGGCAAAACCCCGCGCGTCAAGCCGCACTCGGTGCGGGCGTACCTCCTGAGGTGGGTGCGTTCACGGTGAACAAGGTCTGCGGTTCAGGCCTCAAGTCGGTCATGCTCGCCGCCCAAGCGATTCGTGCGGGCGACGCTCACGTCATTGTGGCCGGCGGCCAAGAGAGCATGAGCAATGCGCCCTACTTGATTCCCAAGGCGCGCACCGGGCTTCGCTTGGGCCACGGCAAGTTGCTCGACTCGATGGTGCACGATGGCCTTTGGGAGGTCTACAACGACTTCCACATGGGCGAGACCGGTGAGTTGATTGCCGATCGTTGCGACGTGTCGCGCGAGCAGATGGATGCGCTGGCTGCCGAGAGTCATCACCGCGCGGCCAAAGCGATGGAATCGGGCGCGTTCAACAAGGAAATCGTTTCGGTCGATGTCAAAGACCGCAAGGGCAATGTCACCACGATCAGCGCCGACGAAGGTGTGCGCGCCGACGTCACCGCCGACAGTCTCGGCAAGCTGCGCGCGGTGTTTCGCAAAGACGGCCGCGTAACCGCAGGGAACGCGAGCCAGCTATCCGATGGCGCATCCGCATTGGTCGTCATGAGCAGCACAGAGGCCGCCAAGCGCGGGCTCAAGCCCCTCGCGACCATCACTGGCTACGCAACGGGAGGCGTCGAGCCCAAGTGGGTCATGTATGCCCCGGTTGTAGCGATTGAGAAGCTTGCCAAGTCGACGGGCCAAGCCACCAGCGAATACGGCGTGGTCGAAGTCAATGAGGCCTTTGCAAGCGCCGCATGCGCGGTGAGCAAGGAAGCGGGACTCGATGCTGCACGTACGAACGTCAACGGCGGCGCGGTGGCATTGGGCCATCCCATTGGCGCGACGGGTGCACGCATCTTGACAACGCTGCTTTATGCAATGGAAGCTCGTGACGAGAAGAAGGGCATGGCGTCCTTGTGTCTCGGTGG
>JAVJHY011806906.1:0-10816 GCA_035593235.1 Phascolosoma agassizii
CAGCTCGAGGCCCGCACCACCGACGACCAAGGCCGCCTGATTGCATCCGCCACCGGAAGCTTCGCCGTGATCGATCCACCACGAGGAAACTGACCATGACCGGGTCGGCACCGGTTCTGCTCGAACATCGGCACGACGCCGTACTCCACCTAACACTCAACCGCCCGTCCAAACGAAACGCTCTCACCGCCGAGCTGCGGGCCCGCCTCATCGATGAACTCAATGCGGCAGCAAGAGATCCAACGGTGATAGCGGTACTGATCACAGGCGCAGGCGATCACTTCTGCGCAGGATTCGGTCTACACGAGCTCCAATCCGTCGGCGACCCAGCAACAGTGTTTGAAGAAGCGACGCGCTACCACCGAACCGTATATACCTTCCCAAACCGCTCATCGCGGCCATCGCAGGCTCGGCCGTGGCTGGCGGTCTCGATCTAGCCTTGATGTGTGATTTGCGCCTCGCCACCAGCGAAGCCACCTTCGGTCAGCCCCAGGTTCGCCGCGCCATCCCAGCCGCCTACGAACTCCTCGCCACCGTGGTCGGCGACGCGTCAGCGCGGAACCTCTGCCTCACGGGACGCATCATCAACAGCGCCGAGGCGCTCCGTATAGGTCTCCTACACCAGGTCGTCCAGTCTGAGGGACTCGTTGAGAAATCTTCGCTCGTCGCCGCCGAGATCGCCGGGGTACCAACATCCCTGAGCATGAAACAGACCTTTCTCGAACACCAGCGAGAGCTATTCACGTACCTGCCTCCGGATCACGAATAGCGGTCCAGGTTCGGCGCAAGCCTCAAATAACACACCGGTGAGGTCGTAGACCTCCCAGGACGAAGCTGCTGGGCGCATCGGCCGCCACTCCATCGACCAGGATCTGAAGATCGGCCCCCAAAGCGTCTGCGAAGCGCACAAGCGTGATGACGCTCGGAGTGCTCCTGCCGCAAGTGCTGGCAGATTTGCTCCGATCTGCTGCATCCGGTCGTCCGGCCGACGGCTCGGCGTCGCGTTGCTGGTCGCTGACAGCGAAGGCGCTACGCGAGCAAACGCTACCCGACGGTCGAACCTTTGACCGCTGGCTCGAGCGGAAGACCGGTCAGCGGATCTGCACGGAATTCCTGAGATAGGCAGAGTCGCTCGATCTGGTCCGATCGATGGCCTCCAGCAGGTCGGACAGACGAAACGGCTTCGCCAGGTAACCGTCCATACCCACATTGATATAGTGTTCCCGATCGCCTTCGACCGCGTTCGCGGTCAGTGCGATGATCCGAGGGCCCCTGCCCCCTGCGTGCTGGTCGCGAATTTGATGCATAGCCTCGACCCCGTCGAGCTCCGGCATCTGTATGTCCATGAGGATCAGGTCGTAGGTGTTGGCCGCAGCCATTTCAACCGCTTCGACCCCGTTGTTGGCGAGATCGGCCTTCTGATTCAAGCGCTTCAACATCTCAAGGGCCACGGTCTGGTTCACGATGTTGTCTTCGACAAGGAGCACCCGGAGGGCATCGGGGCTCGCATCCGGATTGTTCCATCGATGGGTCTTGAATGTGTTTGATTGATCAGCGCTCCGTTCGTTGTCGTCGAGGGGTGGTGCCCGGAAAGTATCCAACGATGGAAGGGTCACTATGAACGAGAATGAAGATCCTTGGCCGACCACCGATTCGACGGTCAAATCGCCTCCCATCAAGTCGACCAGGCGCCGACATATCGTCAAGCCGAGTCCCGTCCCACCGTAGCGCCGAGTCGTCGACGCGTCCGCCTGGCTGAAGGGCTCGAACAGTAGCTCCAGTGCCCCACTCGCGATCCCGACTCCGGTGTCTCGGACTAGGAATTCTGTGCCGTCGTTACCGACGCCAGGACTGCTAGGTGGTCGCACAAGAACTTCGATCTCACCCTCGTCTGTGAACTTGACAGCGTTGCCGACGAGGTTCACCAGGATCTGACGCAACCTCGACTCGTCACCGGAGACGCTATCGGTCACGGAATCGTCGACAACAAACTCCAGTCGGAGTCCTTTCCGCTCCGCTTCGACAGCAAATAGGTCTCGAACGTCATCGAGGCACCGCCGAATTGAGAACGGCTCGGCTTCGAGGTCCAGACGACCTGCCTCGATCTTCGAAAGGTACAGGATGTCATTAATGATTCCGAGTAGCGACGTTCCGCTCCGTCGCACGGTCTGAAGCAGCTTCTCTTGCTCGTCGGAGAGCTCAGTGCCGAGAACGACCTCCGTCAGTCCGAGCACGGCATTGAGCGGAGTTCGGATTTCATGGCTCATGTTGGCGAGGAACTCCGACTTGGCACGGGCTGCGTCCTCGGCTGCCTCCTGGGCGAATCGTGCGGTGGCGACCGTGCGCTCCAACTCGTCTGCCATGACGTTGAAGGCTGAATGAACGGTGCCGATCTCGTCACTTCGCTCGACCTGTACTCGCTCGGCCAGGTTTCCGGCGGCGAGGGCGTTGGCTCCAACGAACAGCTGGCGCAGCGGACGGCGGATCTGCCACTCGAACACAAGGGCTGTGATGGCGGCCAGGACCAGGCCGAGCAGCACCATGGCGACCAGCGCCTGAACTGCGAAATCGGTTGCTCGCTGGCGAGCCGATGCGATCGAGTAGCCAAGCCTGATATCGCCGAGAAGAACCCCCTCGGAGACGATCGGCAATCTCACCTCTTTGACGGCGGACGACTCATGAGCGATGTCGGCCATCGTCTGAGCATCGTTGTCGTCAGCCCGAGCGAGTGCGTCGGCAACGATCGGGTTGGCACGATCGACGTATCTCGTCATCGAGCGCCCCTCCGTATCGACCACGACCACGTACACGACGTCTGGATCCTCGGTCGTCTGGCGTACGAGTGTTTCGAGCGCAAGATAGTCCCTGAAAAAGACCGCCTCTGGGGCTACTGCGCCGAGAAAGTCGGCCTGAGCTGTGGCATCGGCCGCCAGGTCACTCTTTTCGCGGGCCAGCTGATGCCACACGACGACACCGGAGAATCCGAACAGGACGACGAGCAGTGCGCTCAACACATAGGCTAGGTATCGGTTGGCCAGTCCCCGACCGAGGCGAGGTTGAGCCGTCGCAGCGCCGGGCTCCGGTGATGACCTTTGGTCAAGAGGCATCCCAACCTCGGAGCTCGAGCTCGACCACGAGACTATCGAGCGAGTCGTAGTCGGTCGCGAGTACGAACCCGTCGCTCTTCACAGGCTCAAGGGCCGGGTGTCCCGCTTCGAGGGCGAGAAGAGCCTCCCGCACTCGGTCTGTCAGCTCGGGATCCGTGTCGGCCAACGCTGCAAACGGCCATTCCGGGTAGAGCTTCGTGCTGTGGGGAAAGAAAAATCCGTCGTCCACCTCGTCAACGATTTGGAGCTCCTCGAGTGAGATGAGGGTCTCCTCGGCCAGCATTTTCTCAAGCTGACCGGAACGGATGAAGCCGACGTCGACACTGCCATTCAGAACACCGAGCACGATGTTGTCCTGCGAGGGGGTTTCCGTGAACGAGGCGAAGTCCTCGACGTCGATGCCTCGCTCGCGCAAGTGCATGACCTGAAAGTTACAGCCGGCGGCCGCCGTCTCGAAGGCAACGCAGGTGACATGCTTCCCTCTCACATCTCCCGCTGTCTCGATACCGGAACCATGGCGAGAAATGATCAGACCGCTGAACTCAGGACCGGTTCCTATACGTGACAGGGTCCCGAGAAACTCCGTTTCGTGGAGGCGTCGAAGTTGAACCGATGCGAGCGGATTGCTGAGAATGAAGTCGATCTCGCTCAGCTCGACCTGCTCGAACTGCTCCTCCTGACCCAGAGGAACGAGGGTGAACGGCATGCCGAGCTCGTCTTCGAGATAGTCGACGATCGGTCCATACTGAGCACTGGCGGCTACGGCGCTACGGATGGCCAGAAGCCCGACTCTTACCGAATGTTCATCATCGGCAGCGTAGGCAACGACGGGAACCGCGTCATCTTGTGAGCTGGTTGGCTCAGTCGTTTCGGAGCAGGCTGCGCCGAGCAAGCACATGACCGCCAGCAACGGGGTGAGAGTGAGGATCCTAGTTCGAGGCATCAGCTGCTCTATCGTCATCGTCACACGATTCTTGAACCCAATTCCTGCTCGAAACTGCGGGTCGTTCGACCCTCAGAAGGTCATACGGGCTGCCGATCAGACAGGTAACACTAACGAGCGTGTTCTGGACGAGTGAGCCGAGCGGTGACCGAAGCAATCGTGGAGCACCCGAACCGGGAGCTCCAGACAGCCGAATCAGCATCACCAAAGGAATCGTCGTCGACCGGCGGCGCTGGGGTGACGGCAATCGGCGGCGGAGAAGAACATGTCGCGCCGACCTTTCCCGTACGGCTCCGATGGGCGCTCGTGCTATGCGTCGTCTGGCACGGCGGGCTGCTCTTGATGGGCAGCTTTGAAAGCACCTACGACGCCTGGATCCACATCTTCCTCGGCGACCATTACCAGCGAGACTGGTTCAGCACCTGGGACCAGCGCTGGTACACCGGCTTCACGACGATCTCCTACCCGCCCGGCAGCCACATGTCGATCGCCGCCGTAGCGGCCTTGACCGGCAGCCTCACTACCGCCTTCATCAGCGTGCAGGTCTTCGCCCTATTGAACCTGACGGTCGGGGTGTACCGCTTCTCAAAGTTATGGGTCGGGGACCGGGCCGCAACCAACGCTGCGTTGCTGCTGATCGGGTCGTCAGCGATTGCGGAGACGGTCCACCTCTTCGGACAGCTGCCGACCATCCTCTCTCTCGGCTTTCTGCTCAACGCTCTGCCCTTCATGAATCGTTGGGTCTTCCAAGGTAATGTGACCGATCTCATGGCTGGCGTCGTGACGATGGCCGCGACGACCGCAGCGCATCACGTCACGACGTTGTTCGGCTCGATCTTCTTCCTCGGTCCCGTGTTGGTCTACGGGCTGATCGAGTGTTCCCGGGTCTCTATCGACGGCGAGGAAGACCCACCTCACCCGAGGGTGACCTTGGTCCTATTCCTCCCACTTGTCGCGCGCAGGCTCCGTCGCATCGTGGCGCCAACCGTCAGGATCGCCATTCTCGGGCCCCTAGTTCTCGCAGCGCTCATTGTCGTCGTCCTGCCTTACTGGTACTGGTCTGCCACCGATCCCATCGTCCAGATCCCGATCCCTCACGGCAGCCGGGCTGACTTCCTGGAGGACCGCAATCTCGGTCTGGTGTTTTTCGTCATCCCGTGGGGGCTGATGCTGCTGGCGCTCCCGTACGCCCTGGTGCGAGCCGTCGTCGACCGAAAATGGCCGTTGGCCGCATCCATCGGTCTGCTCGCCTTGCTCGGTACCGGTGGTACGACGCCTCTACCGAAGTTGCTGCTCGGCCCGGCGTTCGAGATTCTCACCCTCGACCGATTCACCTTCTGGGCCGCGATCATGATCCTGCCCCTCGCCGGTCAACTGGCTGACAGCGTGGAGCGAGGCGCGTTCGCATCCTGGGGCGCTCGCCGCCTCGGCTGGCGCCTCATGGCTGCCCTGCGGGTCGGGCTGGTGTTGGCGATCATCGCCATGTCGCTGTTCGCGGCCACGCTGAGCCGCCATCGGGAATTTCAGCCCGAGCCGATTGCGGCCCGCCCGATCGTCGACTTCCTTGAGAAGGACCAACACGACCGATGGCGTTTCCTCACACTGGGCTTCGGCGATCAGATGGCATGGATCTCCGCACAAACCACAGCAACCCAAGTCGACGGCAACTATCACTCCGTACGTCGCCTGCCCGAGCTGACATCGACATCGGTCGAGCGGCTGGAGGGGGCCAAGTATCGGGGGATCAGCGGCCTCGGATCCTTGCAGCAATTCCTGGAGGTACCGGAGAAGTACAACCTGAAATTCGTCTTCTCCAATGACCAGTTCTACGATCCGCTGCTGTTCTTCTCGGGCTGGCAGCGCCTGGGCCCACTCGAGAACGGGGTCGTCGTCTGGGAACGGGCGGACATTCCCCCGCTCCCTGCTCAATTGCCGACTCGCGAGGTGCCTCGCTACCAACGGCTGATGTGGGGCACGATCCCGCCGACAGCACTCGTCCTCGGCACGATCCAGGTTTCAATCTGGGCGTTCGGCCGGCCGGCGAACAGACGTCGGGGCAACCGAGCACGTAACGATCGCCGGATCCTCGTTGGACCGTTCCGATGGCTCGACTCTGCGCTCGGCCGGTCGGCGGCGAGGCTCGAGGCCGACCACCGAGCCCAGCGCCGGCCCGACCCGCAACTACTAGCAGCCGGTTCACGTCATTGGCCGCAACGCCTCGGGGTGATCCAGTCGCCACTCACCAGATCGCCATTGTTTCGTCCGTTGCTATCAACAGTCGTTGTGGGAGCACTGATTCTGCCGCTCGCACTTTGGACGGTCGGTAGCGATCGGGCGAACGATGACCCGGGACGGGTGGTCGAAAGTTACTACGACCATCTTGACTTCCGCCGATGGCCGGAAGCCCACGAATTGCTCGACCCTACAACTCGTCCCGACTACGACCTGTGGCGGCTGCGCACGTCGGCCGATGGTGGGGTGCTTGCGAGCTACGCCAAGCTCGATCAGATGGCGACCGAGACGATCTCGCTTGGGGCGCGGCCGGAAAGGCCTGAGACCGCCGTCGTTCGAGTTGATCTACGCTATCTCACGGCGATCGACTGGTACGCCGTCACCGAAGAGGTTGAGCTTGTTCTCCGCGACGGCCACTGGCGAATCGTGGAACCGGACCCGGACCTCACCGTTCCCCCCGACCGGTTGGTGCGTCGGGCCAACATCGACTATCTCCTTCAGGGCCGGCGCAGGATTCTGGCGGCTGGCACCGAGCTCGCCGACATCCAGGACCGGCCAGAACTCTGGGTCTCTCACGCCCGACTCGTCCTTGACGAAGGTCGACCGGTCATTGTTGGGGAGGTTGTGAACCTCGACGTCGACCCGGCTGATATCACCCTGACGGGAATCCTGAGGGGCGTCGATAATCAGGTGGTTCTTCGCTACAACGCAGCTCAGCACGTCAACCATCGACTCCTCCCTCGAGAGTCGACCTCGTTTCGGATCAGCTTCGAGGAGGTCGCCGCCGGCGGCGATGTGGACTTCGATCCTCTGGACTTCAACCCGGCCCGGTTCGATCCCGAAACCATGGTCACCGCTGAACTGTACGCCAAAGGAGTCGTCACCGGTGAGGGCCTCTATCGGGGCGTCTCGGTCAACCGGGCCGAGGTCGTCGTCGCTGACGGTGATGGCGCGGTCCGCCTCGTCGGCGAGCTACGTAACGATGGTGTCGTCGAGGCGACGATTCCCATGGTGCTCGTGACGTTTCTGGATGCCGATGGCCGGGTGAAGTGGGTCGAGAACTATTTCGTGGACAGCGCCATCCGCTCGCAACGCAGCCAACCGTTCTCGATCGAGCTGCCTATCGATCGGATCGGTCGCCTGACCGAGGCCGTCGTCGATGTCGATCGGTATCACAATGGCTCGATCCCGGAAGACGCGCCTTCACCGTCTCCGCCCCCGATCCTGACCGACCTGCCAGCGGGTCTGCCATTCGCGTCAATCCGTCTCGACGTCGTCAACTTCAGTGAAGCGCCTTCGTGACAGCCCGACGGATTGCGCTGGGAGTGCTTGCTGTCATGGCGCTCATTGTGGCCGGTCGACCTGAGAGGGCGGAGCCGCCGGCGGTGACCGTAGACCCACAACGATTGAGAATTGAGGCGCAGTCGCAGGTCGAGGCCGGAAACCCAATCATGGTGAAGATCCTCGACGTCGATCCAAACGTCGAGATCGAATTCACTATCGACGGCGGTTATGGGCCCAGGCGCTTTACGAAAGTGCCTTCGGGGCCGGTCGTCGAGTTTGAGGTTCCTGCCGCCAACGGACCGGGGTCCGGGCGAATCCTTATGATCGCCACCCAACGCGGACGGGTCGGGGTGGCCACGTTCGATGTGTTTCCGGGCGAAGCCGCTGCGCCGGTGGCGAGCTTTCTCGGGCCAGGTTCGATATCGACAGGCGGCGAGCAAGGCGCCGTTGTCGTCGCCATCCCAATCGATGCGTTCGGCAACCCGGTGGCTAGCGGCACCCCGGTGTACTTTCAGGCCATTCGCCCCAATGCCGTGATCGAGGAATACAGAAGTGTGACCGATGGTCTGATCGGCACCCAGGTCATCACAGCCGGCAGCGTCGCTGGTCGGACGCGGATTGCTGTTCGAACCGATCGGGCGGCCGGCTCCGAGCTCGAGCTCCGGGAGACTGCAGGAACCCCTCGAGTATTCGACCTGACGGTTGTTGGCCCCCTTCCGCTTGCCAACGGACGATCGACCGTCACCGTCAGGACCTCAAAGCTTGTTGATGTACACGACAATACTTTGCCCGACGGAGTACTGGTATACCTGGACCTCTCGGGAGCGACCGGCTATCGACGGCTGCATAGCGTGACCATCGATGGCTCAGCCCAGTTTGCGGTTGAAGCCCCGACCGAGCCGGGCCCCGTTCGCGCCGTTGGCGTCACGGCTGGAGCAGTCAGCAATCCACTCGATATCCAGTTCGTCCCGGCCGTCATCGACGTTCCCGCCTCGGCTGTTGACACCACCGACGGTCGCCTGGTCCGGGTCGGGCCCGTCCGGACCGTGGACAACGTGCTTGTTCCAGACGCGACGAGAGCCATGATCCGAGCCAGCGGCCTCAAGGAGGTGCTCGAACTGCGGTCCGGTTCGGGCTCGGTGCTCGTCCCCGCGTCGGTCGAGGGGTCGCTGTCGGTGACCGTGCTCGGCTTCGAGGTGATCGTTCCATGAGCGAGGAACGGCCCAGAAACGGGGCTGTGGCCAAAACGGTGGCCATCTGCGGATTGGGCCTTGGCGCTCTTGCGTTTTTTGTCCTGGCGACATCGATCAGCGACGCGGTATCGACAAGCGAGGAGACGGAGCAAGTATTCAACGACGCTGCCGAGCTGCCCAATGGGATGATCGACGCCGTGACCTGGTTGCCTGACGCCGAGGGCGTCGGGCGGCAAATGGATCCCCTGAGCCGCCACCAAATTGCCAGGGCCTGGCTTCGGGCTTGGGCTCAATTGGCCCTGGTCGCGGAGACCGGAGAGGTGCGCGACCTCGACGTCTCCTTCTCCTCCTCGGCCTTGGAGGGTCTTCGAGCCTCTGGTCAGGCGATGGCCGACTCACCCGTACACCAGCTCGGCCACGACCTGCGGCTCACCTTCTACTCCGAGGATGGACAGGCGGTGACCCTGACCGCACCTCGTACCAGGCTTTTGCGAGGTGTCGAGACTGGCCACGGTGCCCGGGCATGGTACGACACGGTCGAGAGCTACGACGCTGTGCTTCTACTTGAAGACGGCGTCTGGAAGGTCCAGCACTGGATCCGGACCGAGGTCAAAGGTGCCTGGTCGACCGAACAGGTGGCTGAGGCGGGACGACCGCGGCCACCCGGCTCGCCCCATGGCATCAACTACTACGCTCGCAGCACTCCTTGGAGCTCGTTCTGGGCCAGCTACGACCCGTCGGTCATCGAAGCGGACCTGGATCGGATCGAAGCACTGGATCTCGATTCCGTTCGTGTCTTCGTTCCGTTCGCCGAGATGAACGGTCCAGAGGTCAGCGCCGGCGACCTCGCACCGGTCGTTCACTTCCTGGACAACGCTCGATTGCGTGGGATCGGTGTAATCGTCACGCTCTTCGATGGCCGTACCGACCACCGCCCAGCTCGGTGGGACAGCGACGAGGGCCACCTGGAAGGCGTTGTCAGCGTCCTGGTAGGTCATCCCGCGATCATGGCCTGGGACCTCAAGAACGAGCCCGACCGCGACGTCGGGATACACCGCCTGACCGAAGGCCTCCTACACGCCTGGTTGGGCCACATGACTCGACACCTCCGCTCCCTCGACTCGGCGACTCCTATCACCGTCGGCTGGTCCACTGCCGATGCCGCAGGTAGAGCACCGGTCCACGGCGACATCTTGTCCTTCCATCACTACGGGCCCGCAGATGAGCTGCCGACGATCGTCGAACAACTCCGGGTCACTGCCGGTGACCGACCGATCTGGTTGACGGAGTACGGTCTGCCGACCTGGAACACAATCCTCCCCAACGGGCACACGGAAGTTGAACAAGCCGCCTACTACGCCGACATTCTTGAGGTGACCGACGGGTTGGAGATAGAGGGCCGCCTGGCCTGGACCTTGTGGGATCTCGCCACGGCACCCCCCGATGCAGGCATCCTGCCTTGGAAGACGGGTCCGCAGACAAGCCTTGGCGTGCTTCGGGCCGACGGCAGTGAGAAACCGGCCGCAGCCCTGTTGCGGTCCGACGTCGACCTGACCGCGGTCCAGCGTCCTGGCCTGTTCACCGTGACGGTCGGGAAGCCGTTCCGCCTCATGCTGGTCGGCCTGGTTCTGTTCGCACTGACAGCGCGAGGTTTCTCGCTCAAGCTCAAGCGACTTCGCTCCGATTAGCCCTGCAGTGGCAGCTTCAACGCGATCGGCGTCGGCGGACACTCGAACTTGACTACGGATCTCAAAGGATGCCATGAGGATCGGATTGGTAACAGCGTTCCCCCCGGGGAACAACAGCTTGAACGAGTACGGCTATCACTTCGCCCGAGCTCTCGTTGCCAACGACGATGTGGACGAGCTCGTCCTGTTCGCCGACCGAACGCCATCCGGCCCACCAAAAGAACTCAGCAGCGTGACCGCATCTCAGGTTTGGGAGTTCAACCGGCTCACCAATCTCGTCACCATCGCCAGAGCCGTTCGGGCCGCCCGGCTCGACGCCGTTCTGCAGCTTTGCCGTGGTCGCCAGGGCGCCGATCATTACCCAGGGGT
>JAVJHY011806906.1:10826-36677 GCA_035593235.1 Phascolosoma agassizii
AAGCTCGGTAAGCCTGTTGATAGGGAATTTGCAACGGTACTCGACGAAGTGGGTCGCCACCATTCACGGCGCTACTTCATATACAAGAGCATCATCCTGCACAACCTCGTCGAGAACGTCGACATGAAGGACGCAGGCTTCGCCCGGTCCACGGCCATGGAGCGGTTGATGGCCGCCGGAGGGACCTTCCTGACCAAAGCGATGCTCCAAGCCGACTACGTTTCGCTGACGATTCCGCGCTACGTCGAAATGGTTCGAGAGCGTTATGGAGTGAGGAACGCGATCCTTGGACCGCACGGCTCGTTCGAGGACGCGGTCATCCCCTCCTTCGACCTGCCCGAAGGTCCCCGCAAACTCTTGGCGTTCGGAAAATGGGGCACCTACAAGCGGGTCGACGTCCTGTTTGACGCCTACCGCGAGCTCAGGCGACGGGGATACGACGACCTCGAAGTCGTGATCGCCGGTAGCGACAGTACGAACGCCGTAGGTTACCTGGACCAAGTCAAGGCGGAGAACAGCGACCTGCCGGGCGTCCAGTTCACGGGTTACGTCGCCGAAGACGACGTACCTCGCATCTTCTCCGATGCCGCTGCGGTCGTGTTCCCCTACACGAGCACGACCGGGAGCTCAGGGGTGTTGCATCAAGCCGGCTCCTACGGCCGGGCGGCGGTGCTGCCGGAGATCGGCGACTTTGTGGAGGTCATCGAGGAAGAGGGGTTCCGAGGCGAGTACTTCATCCCCGGCGATGCATGCAGCCTGGCTGACGCCATCGTGAACGTCATCGACGACCCGATTCGTCGCGTCGAGATGGGCCGCGTCAACTTCGCTGCGGCCGCCGGTATTGCGATGGCCGATGTCGTCGATTGGCACGTGATCCACCTCCAGCGCATCATCAGGAATGGTGGCCCATGCCGGTAGATCGGAACGCGGTGGACGGCCGCACGGGCGCCAGGGCCATGCTGACCGGCGGTACCTTGCTGGCGGTCGCCACGATGGCGGCCAGCGCCGGGAACTACGGGCTGAATGTCGCGCTCGGTCGCTGGCTGGGCGCCAGTGAGTTCTCGGACGCGAACCTGATGGTCACCCTCATGCTGCTCGTTACTGCCTGTGCGGTCAGCTTGCAGTTGATTGCCGCCCGCTTCACCGGGCGGCACCATGCCGGTGATACGAATGAGGAAGCCGATCGTCTGGCCCGTTGGCTTGAGCATCGTGCGTTTGTCGTCGGAGTGGGGCTGGGGGCACTCCTGGTTGTCGGCTCATCATCACTGGCCGACTTTTTCAACACCAGATCGGCCTGGCCGTTCGCGATCCTCGGGCTCGGGATGCCCTTCTATCTCGCCCAGGGTGTTGGTCGCGGGGTATTGCAGGGTCGGCTTCGGTTCGGTCCGCTGGCGCTCACCTACGTGGTCGAGATGGTCGTTCGAGCCGTTGCGTCGGTCGTACTGGTCAGCCTCGGGACCGGCGTCGAGGGGGCCACGATCGGTCTGTCTCTTTCGTTCGTAGCGACCTGGATCGCAGTTCACATTGTCGTCGGTCCTCGGGTTGGAGGCCGGGCGCCAGCCGAGGAACTGCGCGCCGTGCTCGCCCAGACCGGCCCGATTGCACTTCTTCTTGTCGGGCAGATCATCATCAACAATGAAGACATCCTCATCGTCAAGCGTAACTTCGACCCAGGCCCGGCCGGGGCCTATGCCGGGGTTGCGCTGATCGGGCGAGCCGTCTTCTTTCTCTCCTGGTCGGTCGTGACAACGATCTTCCCGGCCACGACCCAGCGGGATGAAGCTGGCTCGAGCCCCGCCCGGCTCGTGGCAGCCGGCCTGGCGGCGGTCGCTACTATCGGCCTTTTGGCGGTTGTCGGCGCGATCGTAGGAGGTGAAGCCGCCCTGGGTGCGGTTCTTGGCGAGGAGTACGTTGTCGTGGCGCGACTTCTGCCTTGGTACGCGCTGGCCACATCGATGTTGGCCATCGCCAATCTAATGGCTTCCTACGAAGTCAGCGTCGGTCGCTCGCTCGGGCCTCGACTCATCCTCGGCGGTGCACTAGTGCAAACCGTGCTCCTCATCGGCATGGGCGACAGCCTCGACGGTGTGGTTCGCGCCCAAGTGATCTCGATGGTGGGATTGGCCGTCGTAACCCTGGCCGTCATTGGACCCCGGGTCTTCGGTCGGCCCGGATCGACTCGAGTGGCGCCGCCACCACGAGCACTGGCCAAGGTGTCGTCGTGACGGTTGCCGATTATCGCCGCTGGGCTACAACTCAGAACGACAGTCCACCCGATTTGTCGGTCGTCATCCCCACCTATAACGAGGAGTGGCGGGTTCTCCCCACCATTGGAGCGATCGCCAACCACGTCAGCTCGACCGGGCTCACATGGGAGCTGATCATCGCCGACGACGGCTCGACCGACACCACCGTGGATCTCGTCGGAGCGCTCGGCCTTGTCAATCTGCGGCTGCTCGCCGCCGTGCGCAACCGGGGAAAGGGCTCGGCCGTCCGCCGGGGCGTTCAAGCCGCTCGCGGCCGTTACGTTCTGTTCGCCGATGCCGACCAGTCGACCCCCATCGAGCAGCTTGACCGTCTCCTCGGTAGACTCAAGTCCGGCGAGGCCGACATCGTCGTCGGTTCACGGGCCGCCGGTGGAGCTGATGTGAAGAGCAAAGGGGCGCTCCGTCGGGTGCTCAGTCGTGGGCTCCACCTGCTTGTCCATACGATCTACCCGCTCGATATCGCGGACACGCAGTGCGGGTTCAAGCTCTTCACCGCCGAGGCCGCCCAGGCCCTGTTCGATGTGCAGCTGGTCGACGGGTTCTCGTTCGACCTCGAGGTCCTCTACCTCGCCCACAAGCGCCAATACCTGATTGTGGAAGAAGCCGTCGAGTGGATCGACGCTCCCGGGTCGACGGTCGATCCCGGCAAGGTCGCCGCCGGCTTTCTTCGCGATCTGGTTCTCATCCGCTGGAACGACTTTCGAGGCCGCTACCGGCGGCCGATTGCAAACCGACCCGGCGTCACGGAAAGAAAACCGACATGGACATCATCATCAACGAACACCAGAGCCCTTGCGTCGTCGAGCTGCGAGGACGATTCGACGCCAACGAAGTCGAAGGATTCTCTCTTGCCATCGATCAACTGAAGGACGCCGGCGTCATCGACTACGGCATCGTTCTCGCCGGGGTCGATTTCATCGATTCGTCCGCCCTTGCCGCCCTGGTCTCATTGTCCAGATGGGCGGCAGCGGCCACCGGCCAGGTCGAGCTTCGACGACCGTCGGACCCAGTCAGCGTGATTCTCGAACTGACAGGTCTCGACGCGGCGTTCGTCATACAGCGGCTGACCGACTCGTCGGCCGCGAGGCTTGGGTGAGCACCACTCATGCCGACCAGGGCTCATCCAGCGAGGCTCGTGTTCTCAGCCAGCAACTCACCGAGCTGACCGATGCGCTGGTGGCCACCAACGATCAGCTCTTGGCGCTCTACCAGTTGGCCAAGTTCTCCGCGGCATCGCTCGAGAGCACGGTTGCGGCGACCCGAACGGTAACGGAGGTTCAGTCCATCGTCGGGGCCGGGTCGGTCGCATTCATTCAGCAGCTCGACGACGGCTCGCTCGCGGCCACAGCCTCGGTAGGTGGTAGTTGTACAGACCTCTTGCAGGCGGCGTCGACGAGCGGGCTCGACGAGCTGCCCCGCATTGCCCGTGGGGGCTTCGGTGAAGGAGCGATGCTGTCCAGCCCGGTTCAGGCTCACGGCCACGTGTACGGATCCATCGTTGCCTCCGCCGCCCCAGGCAAGGCGTTCACCACCGGTGATCTAAAACTGGTGGATGCCCTGGGCAATCATCTGGCGGTCGTACTGGAACTGACGGCAATGCACCAGGATCTTGTCCACCAGGCGGTCATGCAGCGGGATCACGACACCGCTTCGGCCTTGGCTCAAGCCGCCCTGAATCGGTCCCTGCCCCAGGTGTCGAACATCGACCTCGCCGCCACCAGTCGCCCGGCCCGTTCGGCTGGAGGCGATTTCTATGCGGCTGGCACATCGGCCTCGGGCATGTTCATGGCACTCGGGGATGTATCGGGCAAAGGACTGCCGGCTGCTCTGGTTATGACGTCGGCGATCTCGGCGATGTACAGCGCCTTCAGCCGCAGCCCGGGCGGAGACACGGCGGCCGTCCTCGGCGACTTCGAGACGCAATTGGACGACTATTTGACCGAAACCGGCATGTTCATCACCATGGCGGTTGCCCACATCGACTCCGCGACGGGTATTTTGCGGATCACCAACGCCGGCCAGTCGCCGGTGGTCATTGTTCGCGACGGCATCCTGCGGACGATCCATACCAGCGGGCCGCCAGTCGGCGTCCTCTCTCCACGCCGGCACGCGACCGAGGAATGCCAGCTGTACGATGGCGATCTTCTCTTCATCGGATCCGATGGCTGCACCGACCAGCGCGATCCGGCAGATGAACTGTTCGGCGAGGATCGAGTAAACGAGATCCTGAAGCTGAACTCATCACTGGACGCCCGGGATCTCATTGCGGAGGTGTTCGAAGCGGTCGACTCCTTCGGGAGCGGCATGGAGCAAGGCGACGATCTCACCGCCATCGCCGCCCGCCGTTTCCGGGGCGAACGCCACCGATGATGACGCTACAGATCCCGGCCGATCTCAGGGCGCTTCGCGTCATCGGACCCTGGATTCGCGCCGCGCTCGAATACTCCGACGAGGCGGAGGTCGACGCAGCCATCCAGCGCCTCGAGCTGGCCATACAAGAGGTAGGTGTGAACATCGTCGAGCACGCCTATGGCGGTGACGGCAACCAGAGGCTGGCGGTCGACTATTCGGTGCAGGGTGAGCACCACAGGTTCGTGGTTAGGGACAACGGTCAATGCTTCGACCCGGTCACCCGGCCCGAGGTAGATCTGGCCCATCCCACAGAAGGCGGCTACGGACTCTTCATCGCCGAGTCCTTGTGCGACGGGTTCGAGTACAAACGCTGCGAGGATGAGAACCGATGGACTCTGATCCTGCGTCGGACTGCTCAGGTTTCCCGTTGAGAGTCCGACTGGTCAGCTATGGTTATCTCCTCCGTCGAGCACAGTAGCGTTCCGAGCCGGCCCAGCAATCGAACCCGGTGATGGTACGGGCTCTGGCCGTCGATGACGAGACGGTGTCGAGGATCGTCTTGGTCCGCATGCTCGGGTCGCTCGGGTTCGATGTGGTCGAGGCCGCATCGGATGTGCCCGAAGCGGCGGCCAGCATCGCCGTCGGTGCGTTCGATCTGGTCGTATCCGACTACTTCATGCCGTCGGGAACCGGTCTCGACCTGGTCGAGCTGACCAACTGTCCATTCATCTTGCTCACCGGTTTCGGGGATGAGGACAACCTGAACGACGCCCGTTCCGAGCTCGTCGACGCCCATCTCACCAAGCCGGTGTCATCGACTGAGCTCGCCGCAGCCGTCCATCGCTGCTGCACCTCGATGGTAGTTGGTGATGACTGAATCGGCGCCGGTCATGGCCGGCATTATGAAGCTGATCGAGGCGATCGGAGCCGAGGTAACGCTCATCGACAGCGCTGCGGAGGTGATTGCCTCGACCGCCGGTTCCCGACTCGCACTTGGCTACGACCAGAGCTTCTGGGCAACGGCGAACCTTTTCGAACTTGCCCACCCCGACGACCTCGCCCAAGCCCAGGATGCATTCTCGGAACTCTTGGCCACTCCAGGCATGTCCAGTCTGGAGCGACTGCGGGCGCGTCACGCCGCCGGGCATTGGGAGACCATCGAGATCTACGGTCATAACCTTCTCGCCGATCCCGACGTCGGCGCGTTGGTGCTCACCACTCGATCGGTCACCCACGAAGAGGACCTCCGGAGGGCTCATGAACAGGCCATGCACGCCGCCTCCGCACAAGCCGAGTACGTGGCAAGCGTCAGTCACGAGCTCCGCTCGCCTCTCCAGGGCATCCTCGGCGTAGCCCAGCTTCTCGAGGATCAGGTCACGGGTGAGCCAGCCGAACTGCTCGGATTGATCCGAGACGAAGCCGAACGCCTGCGACGCGTGATCGACGACATTCTCGACTATGCCAAGGTAGGCCAATCCCGCATGGAACTCGATCCAAAGCCGACGGACATCCGGCGCGTGCTCGATGCGGTCGCCGGCATCGTGCGACCGCAGATGCTGCCGCCGGTCGAACTTCGGATCAACGTCGATCCGGCGGTCGCGGATTGGGTGCTGGTTGACGAACTCAGGTTACACCAGGTATTGCTGAACCTCGCCGCCAACGCAGCGCGGTTCACGACCGAGGGAATGATACACATCCACTGTCGGCCGGCCGCGGCCGATCGCTTGTACTTTGCTGTCGAGGACTCCGGTGTCGGAATCGAGCCGGATCAAATCCATTCCCTGTTCGAGCCGTTCCGTCAAGGTGTCCCGTCCCAGGATTATCAGGGAACCGGCCTGGGCTTGACGATCTCGAAGCAGCTCATTGAGCTCATGGGAGGACGTTTGGATGTTGAGAGCTTGCTGGGGCACGGCTCGACTTTTGCCTTCGCGGTCGAAGCGCCGGTCGCAGCGCCGGGAGCAGAGCCAAGATCCACGGCTGCTCCTGTGGCGGCGGACCAGAGGCGAGTCAAGGCGCTGGTCATCGACGACGCGGAGGTCAATCGTCTTGTCATCGGACGTCAATTGGAGTCGATGGGATTCGAAGTTCACAAGGCTGACGACGGCGCGACCGGCGTGGAGATGGCCGTGGCCGGGTCGTACGAACTGATCGTCGTGGATTGGCATATGCCCGAGGTCGATGGCCTCGAAGCGACCCGACGAATCCGATCCCACGAGGCCGGCCTCGACCGACACACGCCGATTCTGTCCATGACCGCCAGCGCAATGCCGGGCGACGCTGAGAAATGCCTTACAGCAGGCGTTGACGGCTTCCTGGCCAAGCCTGCAACCAAATCAGAACTGGCCGATGCAGTCTCAGACCTGCTACACGGGAAGGCGGCCCCTCCCGACCAGGGTGGAACGACGACGACCGCCGAGCCAAAACCAACGGCGGGCGGACCAAATCCGACGGCGGTCGAGCACGAGACCCTCGCCTCTCTGAGCCAGGAACTGAGTGGTACCACGGTCGTGACCGTCGTCCAGACCTATCTCGGTGACCTGGATACCCGTGGTGCCGCGCTCTTGGATGCAGCGGCACGCAACGACCCCGACGCCGCTCGCCGTGAGGCGCACACACTGAAGTCACCGAGCCAGATGTTGGGCGCCACCGAGCTAGGTCGGCTCTGCCAAGAGATAGAGGCCGGTGAGGTCGAACTGTCACCGCAAACTACTGCGGATTTCCAACAGAGCATCGACGCTGCTCGCAACGGACTCCTGTCATGGATTGATGAGATCGAGGGGAATCTGGGATGAAGGGTGTGATCTTCAATTCGTTGGCTGATGCCTTCATTGAAATGGGTGGCGAGGAGCTCTGGGATGATCTCCTGGAACGGGCCCGGCTCGACGGCGCGTACACAAGCCTTGGTTCCTACGACGATCGGGAGTTTCTGGCTTTGGTGAGCACCGCCGCCGAGTTGCTGGATCGAACCACGGATGAGATGGTGGCCCAGGTCGGCGAACTCCTGGCCCCACAGCTCGCTGGTCGACATCCCGAACTGGTGGGTGAGCACGATGGGGCAGCGTCGCTGCTGTGCACATTGAATGACGTCATCCATCCGGAGGTCCTGAAGCTCTACCCAGACGCGTCCGTACCCGACTTCACCACCCTTCGACGTGATGGAAACCAGCTTGACCTGCTCTACCGGTCGAAGCGCAATCTGCCCACACTGGCTGCAGGTCTGATCCGCGGCGCAGCCCGGTTGTACGACGAGGCCGTCTCGATGGACCTGGAGGTGACCGACGATGGCGTGATCTTCCGTCTCGAGTTCCGTGCCGCCTCCGACGTCGAACCTGAACCAGTTCATGATGACTGACGGCGCGACGGAGCGTACCGACCACGCGGCTCACCTGGCTCGGCTGGAGCGGCGGGTGGCGCGGGAACGGGCGGCGAGAACAGAGGCCGAGGCGATTGCCGAGCGAGGTCTCCGCAAGCTCTACGAGGTGAACCGGGACCTTGACCAGCGCGTCCTGGAGCGTGTGGCCGAGAGCGAGCGCCTGGCCCGCGAGGCAGAGCGGGCCGAACGGGTCAAAGGTGAGTTCCTGGCCAACTTGAGCCACGAGCTCCGGACGCCGCTCATGGCCGTCGTCGGCGCCCTCGACGTGCTGCAGGCAGGGGCGGAGATGGATGAGTACATGGCAGCAGCGGTCTCCGGAGCAGGACGCCTTCGCGAGCTTTTGGATGAGCTGTTCGAAATCGTTGATCTTGAAAGCGGCTCGAGCCGAGCCGATCGCTCGCCTGTCGACGTTCGATCGTTCGTCGAGGACCTGGGGCGGCGCTGGCGGATCCCAGCGCTGAAAGCGGGCTTGCTCTTCGTAACTTCGGTTGCTCCGACTACCGACTCCAGGATCGAACTCGACGCAGGTCGGACCCGGCGAGCGCTCGAGCGTCTGATAGACAACGCGATCAAGTACAGCGAGTCGGGAACGATTACGCTCGGGTTCGAATACGGTGAGGAAGACGTCACCTTCACGGTCCGAGACGAGGGTCCCGGTATCGAGCCGGATCGCCTCGATCGCCTCGTGGAGGCGTTCGAACTCGGCGACAGGTCGTCGACCCGTGTCCATCAAGGTGCCGGACTCGGCCTGACCCTCGCTCGTGGGATCGTGGAGATGATGGACGGCCGGATCACAATCGAATCGGAAATCGGGATCGGGACCACGGTCACTATCATCCTGCCGGCCCGAGCGCTCGGCACCTTCGATCAAACCTGACCAACCTGCCTCGAGCGCCGAGATCTCAATCCGCAGCACCGGTATTCTGCGATCTGTTCAGTTTCAGTCCACGGCGGCCGACAGGAGTCCATGAACATTTCGTCGACCACACAAGGCGAACACGTACGGGTGAAGGTGTCGGGCCGAATTGACGCACTTGAGTCCGCCACGTTCAGCGCCGAGCTCAAGACTCATCTCGACCGCGGTGTCGCCCAATTGACCGTCGACCTCGCCGAGGTTGACTATCTCGACAGCTCGGGTCTTGCCGCCCTGGTGCGGAACTGGCGAGGCCACGTCTCTCGCGGTGGTCAATTCAGCGTGTGCCTGCCGGCAGCGGAATCCGCTCGGCGCATCTTCAGCTTGACCGGTTTCGATGCGGTCTTCGATGTCGTGCGGTCCGAGGCCGCTGACAAGCATTGATGGCGGGCGCCCTTCAGTCGGAGCGCTCAGCATCTGAAGGCTGAATCTGATCGGCGCTCCGATCAACAGGGCTTCGGGTCCTGCTAGGCAACAACGCTCTCTCGGGTCGGTGGGCGACCACCATTCCCTTCCGGACCTGTGCACCCCAATTCTTGTCACCACGAAACCAGCTGAGTGTTCCCCAGAGCCGCCAGACCAAGGTGAACTGCCGGTACCACAGTTGCTCGAGGCAGAGATCGCGGAGCCGGCCGGCCCGCCCGCCGTGCATGGGGTGTTTCATGTCGAGGTTGTCCTCGAAGCCAAGCGCAACGGCGGACAAGGCTGCGCTGACGCCGTAGGCGAGGACGAAGAAGGCGGCAACCACGGCCGGGTTGGATCTGCCGCTTGCCATGCCCAGAGTGGCCAAACCCAGGCCGGCCAGCTCCAAGATCGGAGCTACTGCCTCGAGCACGTAGTACGGAAGTACCAACACACCCACTAGGCCGTACCGGGGTTTGCCGACCAACCGGCGATGGCGCCACATGGTGTCGACGAGGCCACGTTGCCATCGGTTACGTTGCCTGCCGAGGAACTGGGTCGACTCCGGGACCTCGGTCCAGGCCATGGGTTCCGGTACGAAGGAGACGCGACTAGGTCGACCCTGCTCAATTGCTCTTCTACGGAGTCGGAGGACGAGTTCCATGTCTTCGCCTACGGTTGCCTTCAGGTAGCCGCCGGTATCGACGACGGCATCGCGGTCGAAGAGTCCGAACGCTCCCGAGATGATGATGTTGCCGCCGAGACGATTCCAGCCGAGTCGCCCGAAGAGGAAGGCCCGGGCGTACTCGACGGCCTGGATACGGGCCAGCTGGTTGTCGGGCCGGCGGCGTTCCACGATCCGGCCGAACTGGAGCCGGCAGCCATTGGCCGGCCGCACGCTTCCGCCAGCGGCGAGCAGTGAGCGGTCTTGGAGGAACGGCTCGACGAGACGCTCGATTGCATCCGGCTCGATGATCGTGTCGGCGTCGACAGCGCACACCAATCGACCCGTGGCGTGGACCAGACCGATGTTGAGGGCATCGGCCTTGCCTCCCCGTTCTTTGTCGATGACGATCAGCCGAGGGTGAGCCCGGCTCCGGTACATGGCACGCACCGGCCGAAGTGCCAGTGCGTTGGCGTGAACAGGCGGCTCTGGCGTGAGCTCAAAGCAGCTCTGGAGCCGACCGAGCGTGTCGTCACGAGAGCCGTCGTTGATCACGACGACCTCTAGTCCCGGGTACTCGATCGCCAGCATGGACTCGACCGTTGCGGCGATCATGGCTTCCTCATTGAACGCCGGAACGAGAACGCTGACCGACGGAGAGAAGGGTGACCGAAGGGCATCGTGCGTTCCGACCAGGCCACGGTGTCGCCTGACGTTCTTGAGGTCCACAGCGGCGCTGGCCATCAGAGTGATCTGAAGTACCGCGGCAACGGCGAAGTAGATCAACACCACCGCCTCGATCGTATGGAAGATGTTGTCGATCACAGCCACGTCTTCCCTCGATCGGTGCTTGCCTGATAACGAAGGATCACCTTTCCTGGCGATCCCAGGTGACTGAGTGCTTGGACGGCTGCATCGCGCACCCTCCAGTTTTCGTTGCGTAGACCACGTCCAACGTGACCTGCGAGTGATCTGTGGTGGCCCCGACCGGCGGCCCGGATAGCCGCGACCTGAACCGTCGGCTCAGGATCGTTTAGAAGCGCCTGCAGCGCGTCGGAGTCGCTGCCGGTGGCGAGGGCTCCGGCCGAAGCCGCTCGCAGGTCGGGATCTTCGTGCGTCGCCCATGGCCGAGCTGCGTTGACCAGTTCGACATCGTGGTTCACAGCGGCGATCTCCAACACCGCGAGGACAAGTCGGCGCTGGCCGGAGTTCTCCAAGGCCTCGACGAGCACAGGAGTTGCAGCGCTTCCACCTGCTGCGAGGGTGTCTCGGGCGGCCGCCTGCACGAGGCCGTCTCCATCAGCCAACAAATCGAGGACAAGCGCTGCGGTACCGACCGTCAGGCCCGTTCGATGAACCCACCGAACGGCCGCGGCACGGACCGCTGGATGGGGATCCCCGAGAAGCCGCAGCTGGTTCGCGTCAGCCACCGACAACGCTGACAGAAGCGAGACGGCGAGAAGACGCTCCCACCACCTCCGGTCGGTGACACGCGTGCGAGCACCCTCAACCACTCCAGCCTCGGCCGCGATACCACGCAGATGTTCCAACTCGCCACCCTCGATGCCGACGGCGAGTCTGGCCAGCACTGCAGCCTGGGTGCGGGGAGTCAACGATCCGAGTCCGGGCCCCGAATCGGGGTTCTCGACCAGAGCATCGATGAGTGAGCGGGTCGCAAGCTCAACTGGCTCTTGGATACGTATGCGGCGTGCCACAACGAGCGCGGCGCTAATCTGAACGATGACAGCCCAGAGGACAGCCGCCAGGAACACTGCTCCGATGCCGATGAAGAACAAGGCGGAAGTCACAGCTCGAGTGCCCGCTCCAGACGTCTGATCAACACCAACGGTGAGAACGGCTTCGCGACATGGTCGACGGCACCGAGATCGAGACCGGCGACGATCTCCTCCTCCGTTGCGCGGGCTGTCACCAGAACGACGGGCAGAGCCGATTCCGGTTGGCTTCGTCGCATCTGGCGAAGAACCCCGAAACCGTCGAGGCCGGGCAGGCTGACATCGAGGACGACCAGCTTGTACTCGTTCACCGCTTCAGGACTGGAAAGGAGATCGGCGGCGGTCGGGCCGTCAGCGGCAACTTCCACTCGGTGACCGCGGCTCGTCAGTAGGTCTGTCACGAGCGTGACGATGAGAGAGTCGTCCTCGACGAGCAGTATCGCTCGACCATCGTCGTCGACTCCGCTCGCCGGTGCGTCCGATGATGGTCGGCATCGTCGAGCCGCCACATCAATCAGCGTGGCACCGTCATTTCCGTCCTCGCCGAGTACGGCCGTTGCAGTCACCAGTTCGAGGCCGCTTCGCTCGATTTCCAAGACGAGGCCGCGGAGCCGTTCTGATGCGGTGGCTAGGTCGCCGTCCAGCACGATGACGTATCCGGCGCCCCACCGCCCCGCCAGGTCGTCGGCTCTGAATCGGATAGCCAACGTCTGGCCGAGCTGAACGAGCAACTCGTCCCCTGCATCTCGGCCCCCCCGCTCGTTGATTTCTGTCAGGTTCCGTGGTGTGATGAACGAGACGGTCATCTGCCCACCTGCACCCCCGTTGATCTCGATCCGGGTGTCGAGCCGATCGGACACCGACATCGTTGTTCCAGGGGTCGACGAAGCGAGCATCGTGCCGGGTCCTTGAGCGATCATTCGCAATCCGAGCTTCTGTACACGCTCGGCGAGCTGCGTCCCCAACCCCCAGCTGACGTCGTCGGCTCCGGCTGCCAGCAGGCGACCGACAACGACTCCGACCTCTGGCTCGCCAGCCAGGACGACCAGGACAGGGAGGTGCCGACTGACCGGTGAAGCTCGGATCGACCGACAGAGGTGGGCGGCCTCAGCCGGATCGACGGCCGTCGCATCCAACACGACAACGTCATCAGCACGGTTGTTGCCGACGAAGAGCTCGTCAGCGGTGATCCGAGTCAGATTCCAGTTCTCAATGGCGATCTCGATTCCGCTCGTGACACCCGGGGTTGGGTTGACCAAGCGCACCCGACCACTGCGCCGTCGCCGATCGAGCTCATCGCCGATCAGTTCGAGTGCTCGGCCCGCCTCCGTATCGCTTCCCATCACGAGGTGAACGCCGATCGAGCTGAGAGCGATGCGGGTCGAGACATCGGTCGTCGCCCCGACCGCGACCAACAGGGCTTGCGAAAAAAGGCCGGCCCAGCTCAGGATGTCCTGGCGGTCCGCTGAAACACAATCGAAGACGGCGATGCCAGCCTCGTCGGCGTCGGGGATCAGGTTCGGATTCGGGTAAACGCGTACGTCGAATCCCCTGCTCTCGGCTCCGAGCTTCAGGGCCTCGACATAGGAACGATCGGATCCAACGAGATGAAGAATCGGGCGATCCGCCATTGGAGGGGATGGATCGGGCCGATCGGGCCCGGACTCGATCGAGGTCCGGAGCTCGACGATCAGATCGGCCAGCGGTTCGAGATCGGCCTCTGCCAGTTCAGGGCTTTCGAGCGTACGCTCGATTTTCCGCGCAAGTATCGAACCTCCTGGCAACCCGAACATGCCGAGCGTGCCGGCCAGCTTGTGAGCGGCCGAGATGGCGTCACCGAGGTCAGTGCCATCGCCCAAAAGCAGACCGGCCGCCGTCGATTCGATGACGCTGACCCGCTCAATCGACTTCCGCCTACCTTCGTGCCACAGGCGTTCGATTGGCTGCTGGACCTCCAGAGTCTGGCCGGCTGTTGGCTTCCCAGTCACCGCTTCGGATCCATCCGCTCGCTATCGAGCATCTCTACGACACAATCGATCAACTCCGGTTCCCCGACCCGGGCCTTGATGAGATGATGGCTCTCGCCGAGCCGGAGACGATCTCGCTCTTCGGCTCCGATGTCGCTCTCCGAGTAGACGAGGAGTGGGAGGTGACCGCACCCGAGTTCTTGAAGGCGTTCGATGACACGGAAACCGTCGAGATCCGGCAACAGCACATCCAGGATCAGCATCCGCGGTCTGAGTTCCCTCACCAGACGAATCGCGTCCCGTCCAGTGGCCGCTTCCACGCAGGTGAGGCCTTGTCCGGCCAGGAGCCTTCCGATGATCGTGCGGGTCGATGAGTCACAATCGACATGTAGGACATCTGGCCGTTCACCGTTGCTCACCGAATCGATGTTCGTCGCCGGGATGTCCAGGTCATCATCACCGGTGACGGCGACCGGGATGGAGACCACGAAGCTCGAACCGACTCCAGCCCTAGACTCGACGTCGATGCGGCCCCCATGGGCGTTGGCTATCGACTTTGCTATGGCCAGGCCAAGGCCGGTTCCGCCGACCTGACGGGTGTCGGACGAGTCAACCTGGTGGAAAGGCTCGAAGATCTCTTCGAGTTGGTCGGCCGAGATCCCTGGCCCGTGATCGACAACCTCGAAGTAGGTCGCTTCACCGTCCTGACTCACCGTCAGCTCGATCTGTTCCGCTGCCGGTGAGAACTTCAGAGCATTTCCGAGCAGGTTTACGAGGACTTGTACGAGTCGATCGGCATCGCCACATAGCGGCTCGAGCGGGTCGTCTGGAGCGTTGAAGACCACCGTGACATCGGCCTCCAGAGCTGCTCCTTCAACGGCATCGCGAGCGCTGGCCCCGACAACGACCGGGTCGATCGGGCCGAGGGCCACTTCGAGCTTTCCGGTTTGGGCTCGTTCGAGATCGAGAATATTGTTGACCAGACGGATCAGCCGCTCGGTGTTGGCCAACCCGAGGTCGATCATCTGTTGTGCCTGATCTGGAAGCTCACCGAGCACACCGCCGGCGAGAAGCCCCAGCAAGCCGCGAATGGAGGTAAGAGGGGTCCGCAGTTCATGGGAGACGGTTGAGACGAACTCATTCTTGACCCGCCCGACCTCCTTCTGTTCTGAAATATCTCGTGCGATCGTCGAAACCAGCTGGGCTTGGCCGTCTGCATCCTTACTGACCACGATGACCTGCGACATCGGGACCTCTCCGCCATCCGGAGCGAGGAATGCGGTCTCACCATTCCACGCTCCGTCCCGAATCGCAGCCGGTAGGCCGACTTCGCGGATGAGATCACGCGACCATGGTGCGTGGACGTCACCGATGGAAATCCCTTGCAGCGGGGCGTTCGGGGCCAGTCCGATCTGGCGTCTTCCTGCCTGATTGATAACCAGTACTTCACCGTCGACCCGGGCAACGCCGACAAAGTCAGAAGTTGCTTCCATGGTGGCTGCGTACATACGAGTGTCTTGTTCGGTCTGCCGGATGTCGGTCAGGTCTCGACAGGTACCAGCGAAGAGACGCCGCCCCTCGATCTCGACCTCGCTGACACTGATCTCGAGGGGAAAGATCGAGCCGTCGCGTCGTCGGCCTGTGACCTCCCGTCTGTTGCCGATGGTCCGCTTCTCCCCAACTTGGCCATAGTTGGCGAAATGCCCCGGCAGGGTGGCCGTCTCGTCGCCAGCCGTCAAAAGAGCAGCGTTGGAGCCGAGAACCTGACTAGCAGAGTAGCCAAAAGTCTCCTCCGCCGCATGGTTGAACGTCTCGATCAGGCCGTCCTCATCGATAACCACCACCGCATCGACCACCGATTGCAGGATGGCCATCGTCCGCCCCTCACTGAGACGAAGCCGTGCTTCCGAGGTCTGCTGTTCTCGCCGGCCTCGAAGTGCTGCGATGATCGTCGAACACGTCGTCAGGAACGGCTCGAGTTCCTCGATCAGGTCTTCGTCATATCCATCTGCTCGGTTGGCCAGCCCGACCATGCCAATGAGACGCTCGCCCAGAAGGAAGGGCAACCCGAGGAAGGCAACGAGCGGAGGATGGCCCTCGGGGAGCCCACCACGCCTTGGATCGGCCGCGGGTGCGTTGGCGATGACGGGAGTGCCGGTGCGGATGACCGCGCCGAAGAGGGTGTCGAGATTTTCGAACACGATCCCAGTTGGACTGTTGTCCTCGTACCAGGCTGTCAGCTCGTCGGTCCACGCAATGTTCGTGATGGCCCACGTCCGGAGCACTGGAGCATCGTCCGATCCGTTCTCGACCTCACCGATGAAGCCGTATTCGCTCCCCGTGAGTGTGAGGACGTCGTCGAGAAGGCGGGCGAACAACTCACGCACGTCGACGTCGAGGATGAAATCCCGCTGGGCTCGGGAGATGCAGGTCAGCAGCGACTCGGTTGGACTGGGGTCGATTTTCATCAGGACTCCCTCACTCGTCTTGCGTGCCAGCCAGGAGGCGGCGGATCTCGTCTGGCAAGCCCATCGGATCGAACGGCTTTGCGATAACACCCTGCGCTCCGGCTTCCAAGTACGAACCGACCTCACCGGGCAACACCTTGGCCGTCACGAAGATGATGGGGATCGTCTGGGTCCGTCGGTCGGATCGGAGTGCGGACAGCGTCTGTAGGCCGTCGCGGCCAGGCATCATGACATCGAGCAGGATCACGTCGGGCCCTGCATCGCCGGCGATGGCAATCGCTTCGTCGCCCGACGATGCCGTCACGACGTCCCAACCGCCGACTCTGGCCAATGCGATCTCGCCAATCGTTCGGATGGTGGGATCGTCGTCTACGAGCATCACTTTTCGGATCTCCATGCGCATCCACTTCATCTCGTCAGCCAACCGTTGTTCCACCGGTCGGCCTGTTGAAGCTCGATATGAGGTCCAGGGTCCGGTTTTTCTACTCGGCCCGACCCTGGCGAACCGACGTTCTCGACCAGCAGAGTCCGACGATCCCGATCCCAATCGGGTCCACCGGCAGGTCGCCTGATCAGAGTTCTCGGACCGCCGGGGCCCGGCGGTGGCTCACGATGGTCGTTCTCAGGGCGAGTTCAGGTCGATGACCACCTCGGCCAGAGCCGCTGAACCGACCTTGATCCGCTCGTGATATGTCACGTCATTCCACGGTGACCATCGATATCCGGATGTGTTGAGGGTCTCGCCTTCCAGGTGGGCGACGATTCCGATCTCGTCGGACTTGGCGTAGGAGAAGGTCCCGGCCTCGTCGACAACGTAGGCTTGGTGACTCGAAGGGTCCGCGAAACCGAGTGCCTGCCAGGGAAGTCGTATCTCGATCGAGGACCCTTCTCCATACCACGAGCTACGTGAGTCGTGGCGAGCGTCGGTCGGGTCGGTCGTGCCATGAACCAGCCGCCCAACGTCGAAGATCTCGGCCGGTTGGGTTGCACCGGTTGAGGGAATCGTCTGTGGGCGGTTGGTCATCAGCCGGTACAGGTTCCAGGTGTCGTTGCCTTCGGTCATGGTGTCCGGGTCCGGTAGGAGATCACCAAGGGCGGAGTACTCGAGCAGCAACGGATCAGCGGAGGCCCGGACTACAAAGCGTGCCGAATTCCCATCGAAGACCACGGCATAGTCCATCTCTGGACCTGCCCCTCCCGAGTAAGGCAACCCGTCACTTATTCCGGGCAGAGTGTCGAACCCAATGACGAGCGGTGTCCGATGCCACACCTCGGGCTGGTCGGTGGTGGCCCGGAGATAGAGGTAAGCCTCGTCGTGGGTGACTCGCAGCTCACGGATCGTGCCGCGAGACTCGACGATGGTTTGGCTCTCACCCTCCCATTCGCCCCCGTCTCCATCGAGGACGATCCGCTGGCGCCAACCGGGCTCCGAGGCGAGAATTCCGAATTGGCTCTCGTTCGTCCAGGGGTTCAACCACAGTGCCCTCCGTTCGGGGACCTCGAAATTCATCGTGTTCCAGGTCAGCTTGAACCATTCATCGCTCCAAGCGAAAAGGAAGCCGCCGGCAGTGTGGGTTTCGGCGGCGATGGTAAGGAGTTCGGCGTTGATGCGGGCTTGGTCTTGCTCGGTGTGACCGCCCTGATCGCGACCTTGAGGACCGTCGTGTGCTTTGCCGGGACCGGAAGGGACGCCGAGTTCGAGGACAATGACTGGTAGATCAGCATGGTGCGCCTTGATCTTGGTCAGCAGGCCGGCGTACGCGTCATCTTTCCCGTTGCGCTGGTAGTCCGTTATGCCTTCTTCGAACCGCTGGAAGTCGGGGTAGTACGGATAGAGGTGGTACCCGGCGAAGTAGCCACCCGGCCACGCGGAGGTAGGCGAGATGTGCGAAGGATCGATGGCCACCCGATCCTCGTCCACGCTCGGTTCGTCGGGATGATGAAGTGGGTCGGTCGTCGTCCAGTTGACGAAACCCAGTGGCATCGACATGCCGTACGCCGCCTCGGACTCGGCAACGACGTCCAGCATGGAAGCCAGCCAGGACTCGGTCGCCGTTGCCAATCCCGACGTCGAGAAGTATGTGCCGGAGAACGGTGGAAGCTCGGCGTTCGTCAGGTCACTATCGGCCACAAGCCGTGGGTCCCACTCGATCCCGATCGCCCACGCCATCAACCAGGGCGATACGTCGGCCGTGTACACGCCGTGAGCGCGCCCTCTGCGCTCACTGGTGACGGCTTTGCCGTGCACGACGTCGACGAGATCGGTTAGTTCCTGCTCGAAGGCGGCCACGATCGTCGGGTCGTAGAAGTCTCGAGCAGCCAGAAGCTGCTCCTCGGGCGGCCACGCGCCGTGGATCAAGTAGAGCGGGTGTTGGGGGTTGGCCAGATTGTGGGCCCGGAGCTCCTCGTAGAAATGCGGCTGCAGCATCGTGTATATACGAATCGCCGTGAATCCGAAGTCCGAGACCTGCGAGAACCATCGCCGATAGGTCTCCGCGGGGACTGCCAGCTCGCCAGGAAAGTGGCCGGGCACGGTTGCACCGAGGTTCACGCCAGCGACGAAGTCGCGCTGGCCGTCCACCGTGTCGACCACGAGCCGGTCGCCTTCGGTCCAGGCGAAGCGTTGAAGACCACCAATCTCGTTCCAAACCGCTGCCCAGTCTCCGACTCGGTCCGCCTCGACTCCGGCAAGTGGATCGGCGGGCCGAGAAGCGGGTACCGCCGACTGATGCACAGAGCAAGCGGTGAGAGCCAGAGCAATGGCGAGTCCAGTCGAGAACGTCCGTGGCACAAGTTCCTGTCGACCGCTTGCTTCATGGACTGAGAAGTCGGCCACCCGCAATCTTCTTCCTGTCGTCAGCGAACCTCGGATCAGGCTGCGACGTCCTCCTGAATGGTGTCGGTGTCGGTGTCGGTCTGGTTGGTGGTCCTTTCTCGGAGCTTCCCGTCGATGAAGACGGCGCCTGCTCGGACGAGCGGAACAAGGTGCGGTGCGTTGATCTTGCGCCACCGATCCTGGGCAGCGTCGAGGAGCTTGTAGGTCATCGCCAACGCTGCGAGGCGTGACCCGGCGCCTCGGGTAACCCGGGCGCGGAGCCGGACGGTGGAGAACGTCGATTCGATCGGGTTCGTGGTCCGTAGATGGATCCAATGCTCGGCTGGGTAGTCGTAGAACGCGAGCAACGTGTCGAGCTTGCCGGTGATCTTGGTAACCGCTTTGGGGTGCTCGACGAACCCATCGGCGAACGCCCGGGCCGCGGTGATCGCGTCGGCCGTGTCTCAGCGGAGTAGATCATCAAGATTGCTGCCTTGGCGTCGACCTGGAGCCGTCTCGGTAGGGCAGCAAGAACGTTCGCTGCGACATGGACCCAGCAACGCTGCTCTTTGCGGCAGCGAACACCTCGTGCAACGCTCCCCAGAACCCGAGCGCGCCGTCACCGGTGGCCAACGATGGGCCGGCCAGGCCCCGTTTCCTGAGGCAGCGGAGCAGGTCGAGCCAAGACTCGGTGTCCTCTCGATACCCATCAGCCAGGGCGATCAGTTCCTTGGAGCCGTCGAGGCGAACCCCGACAATCACCGGGCAACACAGCCGGTCCTGTTCGAGACGGACGTTGAAATGGACGCCATCGGTCCACCAGTGCACGTAGTCTCGATCCGACAGATCACGCTCAGCCCAGTCGGCCGATCTTCGAGGAGAACCGCTCGCCCTCACGTTTGTCGTCAACCCGTGGCGCCTTGACCGTGACAGGCCCGGCGCCGGTGACGACGTCGCGTTGGCGGGCGTACCCGTTGCCAACAACGACACGCTTGCCGCCGGCGTCGACCTGGTCAGCATGGGTATCGAGATAGGCCTGCCGCTCGGCGAGCAGGGCGGTGGCGAGCATCTGTTGGGCGGCCATGCGGCAGAGTTCGTCGACCGCGTCGCAAACGGTTGCAGAATGCCGGCTATGAGCGCCAGACGAGGTGAAGTGCTGGGCGTTCGGATTTCGAGTGATTCGGTGTGCCGGAGTGAAGGACGTGTCCGGAGAACACGAAGGCGGTGCCCACTTTGCCCGTTAGAAGGACCTGATCTGGATGTGTCTCCAACGAGCCCGAGAGTCGCTGAAGGTCTGGGCGGTGATGACTGCCGGGGATCAAACGTGTCGCTCCGTTGTTGTTCGTGAACGCTGTCAGCGCAATGATGGCGGTAGCGACTGAGCTTGGCCCGATAGTCAGCTTTGGTGGGTCGTCAGCATGTAGCTGTTGACCGCCGAATGATGGTTGGGGGCTTCGGTATGTCACTTCGACGCTCCAGCGCTGGCAACTCCAGCAGAAGGTCGCAGGCGGCGATCGCTTCGCCAACCTCGGCTTCGGTGAGGAAGCCAGCCTTGCCCAGCCAACCTCATCATCGAACGGACGTTTCTCCGTGGAATGGTGTGGCATACAGATGAACAATAGCCAAGGCCCCGGCACCAGATCACAGCTATCGGCGTGACTAAAAACGTTCCCTTTTGGTACTCCAACGTCGACCATCACGTTTTGGATCATCACGGGTTCAGGATCCTGTGCCGATCCTCGTCACAACACAACCAGCAACTTCGAGGAGAGCCTCAGGGAAGGAGCTTGCCTTCGCCCCCCAATCAGTCGCCTGCTATCCGGAGGCGGGATCGGAATACGTTCACCTCTGTCCGAAGCGCTTCAAGCTCGGAAGAAACTGTATTGACTTGCTCGGTATTCGTAGATTCGATTGACAACATGGCCTTCTCGATGTGGTGGAGCAGTTGAGAAGAGGGGTGGACGAGCTTCGCCGCCGTGCGCCTCGCGACTGAGCGCTACCGGTGGCGTCCTTAATCAGGTCACTCCCGAGGCCGACCAGTCGCTGGTGGACTCCGTCCTGGTTCTCGATGTTGTCCCACTTGTTGGCCACGATGAACAGGTCGTCCAGGCCGTAGCGCTCGTTCATCTGAAACTGCTCCATCGATAGAGCCTCGCAATGGTCGTTGAACTCAGCATCTGCCCCGCAGTAGCGGTAGAGATCGGCAGAAGGCCGCTCTGACCACTTCAACACTTTCGTAATCGGATGTGTTGGGAGATCGTCCAACGGGAAGACCGATGCTCTCTCCACTCAGCGAACGTCGCGACGGGTGGTACGTTCGCTCTCACCGCTTGGACACTCCGGAGCTCCAGCAAGATCGACAGAGTGTCGGCCGAGCCACGGGTGGTGGCGTCGTAGACGGCGGTCAGGTCCGCGGTTAGGCGATCGGCGTGTCGGCGGCGTTGCGCTTGATTGCATCCCGGTACTCCTCCACGCTTTCGTCGTCGAGATAGGCGCGAGCCCTCTTCTTGAGGCTCTTAGGGCGTTCTCGGAACTTGTGCTGCCGCGTCATGAACCATGGGGGCCAAGCGAAGCCGTCAACAGTATTGAACTTGCTCAGATCGGAACCGGGGAGCGAGTCCTGCGGCTTGAGATGCAGCGGGGGCAGCTGTGATCGAGTGGACCTCGCAGAGAGATCTGAGACCGTAAGCCCGTCTGCTCCAGAATCTTGAGGAAGCTAAATCCGCCCATTGTTGAACTTCACCGGGGGCGATTGACAGGGGGTGTGATTCGGCGATTGACCGGGGCGATGATCCGCACGCGGTCGAAGCCGTAGTTCAAGCGGAAGATAACCCCGTCTTGGGGCAACTCGATCGACTTGGCAAAGCCGGTCAGGAACGACAGCATCATGAACCCCTGCACGATCGTTCCGCCGAACGGTGCAATCCGTGCCGCCTCCTCCGGGTCGTTGTGGATCGGTCCTGCGTCGCCGGTAAGCGCCGAAAATTGGTCGATTGCTTCCTGGTCGACCAGCTTCCAAGGGCTAACTCCGATCTCTTGACCACGGAGCGCTGCCAGCTCGGGCAGCAGTTCGGCAATGTCGGTGTCGGTCATGTTGAGCTCCTCTCGCTCGTGACGAAGTTGGTGATCGCATCAAAGGTCGGCAACACGATCGGGTCGACGAGATACGACGGGGCATCCTTGGCCGATCCGAACCGTGCGATCACCAGATCGTTCGTCGGATCGACGTAGAGAAATTGGCCGTACGCGCCGCGGGCTTCGGGACAGATTCGGCCGTCGACGTGGCGGATCCACCACTGCGATTTGTACGACCAGTTCGGCATCGTCTCATAGCCGGCATAGGCGAAGGCTGCCTGATTGCCACCCAGGAAGATATTGTCGAAGATGTGAGCGGGCAAGACTTGCCGATCACCGACCCGGCCCCGATTGAGGACGAACTGGCCCCAGCGGGCGAAGTCGCGCAGTGTCATCGCACTCGTTGTCTCTGCACCACTCGGGTCGAGCATGTAGATGTAGTCGTGCTCGGCGCCGATGTGCTGCCAAATACGGTCGGAGACAAGTGTGGCCAGCGTCTCCTGTGCTGCGCGCCGCATGAGCCATACGAGAACGAAGATGTTCGGCTCCTGATACGAAAAGGCCTCGCCGTGTTCCCCTTGTTTGGCGAACGACGGAAGCACCTCGGCGACTGAGATTTCCTCGTCGCCTGGCCGTGCAGGAATCATCCCGGTGCTCTGCAGGAAGCGCCAGACGTCCGAGGCGGGATCGGTGTAGTCCTCGTCGTATGCGATTCCGACTCGCATATCAAGCACGTTACGGACGGTCGCGTCAGCCCACGCCGACGACGCGAGCTCGGGGAGGATCGTCGGTACCAAGGCATCGGGATCGATCATGCCGTCGTCGATCAGCACCTCAGCTATCACCCCGACAACCGACTTGTTGCATGACATTGTCAAGTGCCTGATGTGCGGGCCGCTCTCGGCGAAGTACTCCTCCAAAACGACATCGCCGCGGTGCAAAACGAGCAGGCCGTCGGTGTAGGCGGCTGCCAGCGCCTCGTCCCAGGTCAAAGGTCCGTCAGCCGTCTCGACGGTCAGGTCACCAAACGACAGCGGTGTCGGCGACAGCTCGATCGCCGCGCCGGCCCCACGCCAGACCGACCTCGTCGGCACGAGCTCATCGATGTGGTTGTACGCCCACCGGGTCTGCGGCCACCCCATGAACGAACCGTCACCGAACCGGATTCGCTTCTCGACCGGCGGCGGGAAGCCCCGCATCCACCCGTCGCTTTCAATGAAGTTCCTATCAGAGCCGGACATCTTCGAACACTAGTCCAAGGCAATGAAGGGCTATCGGGCCAGTCGCTACCTGACCATTCGATCAGCGTAGTAGCGGTCCACCAGGCCACCCTCAACACCGAGAAAGATCGAGCCATAGTCCGCTCGCCGATGTAGAGATCGAGAGCTCTGCCTGTGCGGACGCCGATCGGGATCGTGACGTGTTTATCGCCTTTGCGCACGATCGCCAGTGTTCGGTGGCCCTCTCAGTCGACAAGTCATCGATGTCAGCATTCAACGCTTCGGATATCCGCAGGCCGTTCAGCGCGAGGAGGGTTGATGAGGGCGCCGTCACGCAGATCGCCGAGCCCGGCTTGGACAAGCAGAGCTCCGAGTTCGTCGCGATACAGCCCGTGCGTGCGTGACTCATCGGGGACCTTGGGTCGGCGGATATTCGCTGCCGGGCCTCCTCGCTCGGATCGCTTGGGGCCTCAGGTGGTCATTCATCCGCCACCTCGGCACGCCGACCGTTCTCGGGGCGAGCGCCGACGGGAGGCGCAGGCCGATCCGCCGTTCTACTCGGGAGTCCACGACATCGGCCGCCGCCGCTATCGGTGACCACCGGCCAGTGTCGAACTCGTCTCGTGAACGACGTCAACCACGGGCCGGCGTGAGCCGGCGCTGCGGAGCTCGTCGTAGCGAACGGCGCCAATCGTGTCGCTCAAGTTCTCGGTGGTCTGCAGCATGCGATCCCGCAACGATGCCATGACTGGGGTAGGGGCCACGGTCGCGTGCTGTTCGATTGCCCCGACTACCTGGGAAGCGAGTTCCGGCTCGCCGATCTCGGACAGGGCAACGACACAGCGGCTCATCGTCGGCCACTGTTGGGCCCACTCGCTCGACGAAGAGCGTTATCGCTGGTGGTGTGGATGGCACCGGTTCGGGGGCGGCGACGTCGTGCTCAGCCTCCGGACTCTCTCGGTCATCATCGGTATCGACTCGTAGCGGCTCAACCGGCCAAAGCTGCTCACCGGCGATGGCGAATGCTTCGCGGCTGGTGGCCAGAACCCCGACACCTGGGGCAGTGCGCAGGATCTGTCCGACGATCATGCTGATCGGCTCGACCACGTGCTCGCAGTTGTCGCGTAGCAGGAGAATCTTGCGCAGACTCAGCCATTCGAGGACGGCCTCGTGGAGGTGCTGGCCCTGCTGGGTGTGCACGTCGAGGGCTGTCGCAAGTGCGTTCAAGGCGGAGTCGCTTTCGACCGTGACGAGTTCAACGGCGACGACACCATCGTCGTATGTTGGTTCGAGTTCGCGGGCGACCTCATAGGCCAAGGCTGTCTTTCCAACTCCAGCCGGCCCCACAAGCGTGGTGAGCCTGCCTGTGGCGAGCTCCACCTTGAGTGACTCAATGTCGCCATCGCGACCGATGAGGGAATGCACCGCCGCGGGCAGCCTACGGGTCGAGTCCACATCTGGCCACGGCTTAGCCTCCGTGACGCTGCTCGGCGGGGCCTCGTGCACCAACTCGGCCACGAACGAGTACCCCTTCCCGTGCACCGTGCGGATGACGGACTGCACCGTGCCGTTGTCGCCGGTAGCACGCCGAGCGGACTTGATGCGGGTCGTGAGCGTGGACTCGCTGACGAAGCGGTCTCCCCAGATCTCGTCTAGAAGCTCTTCCTTTGGCACCACATGCCCGTCCGCCCTCAGGAGGTAGACGAGCACATCGAACACCTGGGGTTCGATGCTCTGCTCCTGGCCTTCACGATGCAAGGTCACCCGGTCGGTATCGAGCACGCAGTCGCCAAAGCTGTAGATCACTGGACCTGCTCCTTCCACCCTCGGGTCTACTTGCGTTCGGCTTGACACTAGGCGGCGAAGACACGGTGAACCAGATAGCGTGAGGCGCGGTCGCGTCATGGACGACAACAAGAAACCAGATGGCTCGGGAGCGCTGATTCGCAGCCTCCGGTCCTACCTCGTGGCAAAACCGGAACGGGCGATACCACAGACCCGGCGGCCACAGCAGTGCTCCAGCCGGACCTCCGTTGTGTGGTCGACGGCTACGGCGACCCGATCAGCACCGACATGCCGGCGGCCATTGGGGTCAGGGTGTCTTCCCCAGCCCAGGTTGGTATTTGCGAGCCGGATTGTCGTCGTGCGCTGTCACCGCAATCGCTATGCGAGCGGCCGAGCTGGCGATCGACCTGACCGAACTCGAGGTTCACGCTGAGAGCGAGTCCGACGGCCGAGGCCTCTTGGGCGAGGCTGGCGTACAGCTTGTAGCGGTAGTCATCGCTCTCACCGGCGGCGTCGGTTGTCGTCGGTGTCTGGCTTGTATCGGTGTTTGATTGAGCTTGGTGAGGTGGACGTGAACCCGGTGCATCGGGGTATGGCTAGGAGGGCGCCGGTGGTGAAAATCCCGTTGGTTCGTCCGGCTCGGACGTTGCCGCGGATTCTGTCACCGGTTGAGGTTGATCGGTTGGTGGCGGCTCTGCGGACCTGTCGTGATGGGGCGATGGTCGAAGCGATGCTGTTGTCGTCACAGCTGATCAGTACGCCGGTGACGGGTGGCGTTTGGCCGTGAGGTCGAGTGGTGTTATCGAACTGCTTGCGT
>JAVJHY011807982.1:0-36651 GCA_035593235.1 Phascolosoma agassizii
AACAATATACGCAGGGGGGTCAACTTTATATTGCTGTTTTTCCGATCAAAGGGGTCATTTTTATGTTGCTGTTGACACCCACATTCAGTGTTCAGAGGTCGTTCAGCTAGAGTGCTTTAAACTGCTAGCCAACGACTGATAGTAGTTTTTATGAATGTTTGAAGATTTGAAAATGGAAATACAGCTCTCGACAATGTAGGATAAAAGAAGCCACATTTCATAATAATTTTATTAAGTCTTCATTTATTAATTTTGAGAAAAATAGTTATGGATAGAATAGCGACAGGTATGGTTTTATTTTTCTCAATATCGTTTTTGATGTTATCAGGCTGTCTTAAGACTCCGATACCTGATCCCAACTCCCCTGGAGTGCCACATGATCCTGTTTCACAGGCCATGTATGTTTGTGGCGCGGGATTTGGCTCCGACGTCTCTGCAAAACTTCAGGCCACTTACGAAAAAAATGTGAAACGTGGTGATATAGGATTAGCTGCCACTAAGAAAGCGGCAGTTGCAGTTCTATATCTCGTGGAGGGTGAGCAGAAACTTGAAGCCTACAAAACTTACATACATTGCATAGAAAGGAGTGGTGTATTTGCCCCTGGAACAGATCTAGATTGTTCAGACGGCTGTATAGTAAGTCCAGTCGCCAATGCGAGAGTTTCTAACAAATTTGAAGCCAAAGGTATAGCACCTCTCAACATTGGTGAGACTGAGACTCTCCGAGTGGCTATACGAATTCGCGGAAATTATTGGCCCAAAGAGACAATACTGTTGGACAATCGTACTCAATGGGATGCAGTTATTGAAGAAAATGCAAACAGCTACGATTTGGTCTTGTTCTTAGTTAAAGCTGAGGGAAAGAGAATCATAGAAGAATGGGAAGAGAATAGTGATTATTCAGGACTTGATATGAGTGGCTCGTCTTTTCTTCAGTTAGACAGGGTTTCGGTTTCAAAGCTCAATTAGAGTTAATGAATGTTCTAGATTTATTGACCCAATATACCGCTTGTAGAAAACGATATCCCAAGCTGAATATCATAGACTTTGACAGAATCTGGGGCGTCCTGACCTAGCCAAGATAAGTTATGTGTCGTCTGTAGGAAGAGGTTAAATCTTTTCCTAGCTTCTTTATTTAGATTGCCATCTTGAGGCGAATCGGTTCTATATGCCATTGGATACCACCGCAATCCAATACCGCCTCGCAAAAAATTCTCATACCAATTGTCTTCATGTTCGGGTGAGTAAGTCGTGTCAAAGGTAAAATACGGTATTAGAACACCTGTATTTATAGGGTATTTGTATCCGAGTTTTACATTGCCGATGAAAAGAACGCCGTCATAATCAGATCGTGAAAAATTTGTAGATCGATAGCTTAGATTACCAAAACCAAATACCGCATACCTAGTTTCGGAAAATAACGAATCATAGTAATAATCAATTCCAATATGATTATCGTCCTTTATGAATTCATCTTCTTCATCGTCGTAGTAACGGCGTAACAAGGTTTGGCCGAATAGTCGAAATGCTCGAATAGGGCTGTCGCTTTCTGATAGTCTCCGAAATGGATACCATTGAAGCCCGACCCCCAATTGAACTGATCGTTGGAAATTAAACGATGATTCTGTAGTTCCAATAGGGATGATTTCTGTAAATATACCCGCCCGAGTTTCGTCATTGTTTCGAAAGAGTGAGAGCTTATATACGCCAAAATAGTCGCATCCATTGTAGGGAATCTGAATATCCGTATAGTTGTATTTAGAACAAAGCAGCTGTCCTTGAAAATCATTGAGATAATTCAGATTATTGCCGAACGTTGGCGAACTACAAAAGAAAAGTAAGAGGACGAAGTAATTGGAGAGAATTACGACCCTTCTTTTACAATCGAATGTTTTTTCAACCATCATTGGCCTGTCAGATTCTATGATGACATCTCCTAGGTGTCATGAGACACATTTTCTCGCATTACTGGAGATTATAACCAGATAATTCACCAAGCATTAACCGCTTCGGCGTGTTCTTCTTCGCCGACCAAATCCATGTAAATGGTCGTGGTTTCTAAGCTGGTATGGCCAAGCCACTTCTGCACCAATCGCGGATTGCGCGTTTTCTGCGCCATGCGAACACCAAATCCATGTCGTAACCCCTTGGGGGTTGCGTGAGCGCCCTCGATGCCTGCCGCTGTCATCACAGCCCAGATATGTTTTGTGGCTTGTGTGCGACCCCACGGCCAGAGTAGGGCGGTAGTGTCCTTGCCTTTGGCTTTCTGGGCCTTACGAATCTTATGCACCAGTTCGAGGGGGAGGGCTTCGAGCAGCTCTTCGGGCACATGGACGCTCCGAAATATCACCTTGGGTAGACCGTCTTTGCCTTTACCTTGTTTGAGCGTTTGGAAGGTCAGCGCCTTGGCTGACAGGTCGATGCGGTCAGCGGTGAGCTGTAGCGCTTCGGTTATGCGGCACCCCGTATAGGCAAGCGTCATGCAGAAAGTGCGCACCTCCGCACGGTCAAGTTGGCTTGCCGCTGCCAAGAATCGCACCTGCTCCTCTTGGGTCAGGTATTTGCGTTTTCCCTCAATAGTGAACAGTTCGCTATGCATCTGTTCACTTTAGAGGAAACGATAGAAAGGTAAAGTGCAATTTACTGCATGAGTTTGCCGTTTTGTTTGACTTCCAACGATGAAAAGGTGAACACTGCACTAGGAAACTGTTCACCCGTTTCTTTTGGCTTGCGGTTTTGGCAGTATCGAAGGTTTCACTTGCAGAGAGTCCGATAACTCAGTTGTGCTACTTCGTGTTTTATCTAAAAAAATACACCTGCGCTTTTCGTCTTAGCAACCGGAACACAAAACTCACGAACTTTTTGAGCAGAATTAAGAGGCATACCATGTTAAATCGAGTCGTATTCACGTTAGCGATCTTATCGTTTTACTCAATTGGTCATGCCGCCTTATCTGAAGAGCAGCGAACTGAACTTTTTAAACAAGTAGAAGTATTTTGCCGATTTTCTAGTAACGAGAGCAGTGTCATTACATATGAAGGCTCTTTGGAAGCTGGCGCAAGCTTCAAGATATTTGGAATAGAAGGCCAAGGCGAAATAAAAAAACAGGAATACAACAATCTAACTCAACTCTTTAAAGAATTCCGCAGTGACCCAACGATATGTCGTTTTGAAATGATTGAGACATTGGAGCCGCTTTTTGAAAAAAAAAAGTAACTAGTAAACCTTGGTACAAACGCTGGTATGTTTGGGGGGGCATCCTGATCAGTGCGGTGATCATTAATGAATGTTCAGGAGGTGGAGAAGGTGCTTCGCCTGAGTCAGGTGGTTCAGGCGGAGGTTGCTAGATTTTTAGGGGAATATAGTGAAGTTACGAAATCTGAATATCGTCATTCTAGGGGCAATTGGGCTTTTAATTTCTGCCTGCGATAGCAGTGGCGGCGACAGTATCAACGACAACAATGGAGAAATTATTGTTAATGGCGATGGTAACAGTGTTATGGTCGAAATCGTCGACGGAAGCGACACCAACGAAAACACTCCCGACGAAGATGAGAGTAACGATTCTCAAAATGACTGTAGGAGACCAGATGTATTGCGCATAGGGTTCCAAATCCCTGGGGCCGACCTAGTTTTGTTTCCTAATAGCGTATTGCTTCCTACACAAAATGGAAGCGGAATTCGGAGGATGATACAGATTCCTGACGGGAACCCTGTATTTTTTGATTCTCTTGTTATATCTGAAATTGGAACTGTTAGTGTAACGCATGTTTCCGAAGGACCGGAGGATACAGTAATGGAGTTATTTGATCTGGACCTTGAAAATGAGATAAGAACTATTGCTGTGTCCGGTCAGGTTAACGAATTCAATGGTAGAGCACGAGTTGATATCGCGTTACTACCTGGTGTTTATTGTATTTATCTAGCAGATGCAGCAACTGAAGCCTTTCCAAACAGCACGAGTTTGACGGTTGATTACATTTTTACGCCGTAGCACATTTATGGCGCTGTGTGAATTAAAATTGTTGGTGACGATAGATGAACACTTTACAAGCAAACTGTTCACATGTTCAGGTCAATATAAGAGAGAAACGTTTCCATATTTTTCCAATCGATGATTCAGATAGTCCCCTAGTTTACCAGTGCGCTCTTTGCGTTGACATAAAATGCATGCGATGCGAGTGGATTTATAGTTCATGCTTCTATTGATGCTATACGGTATGACACCCTGAACTACGTCTCACATTTTTTGTAAACATGATTTTTAGTGCAGCTCCATGCAGTTGTGCTTCCTGTTCGCTGTGATAAATTGGAATGTACAAGGAGGAGGGTTTTGGGTTTGTGTGTTTCATTCCCGAACCTGTCGGCTTCCGAAAACGCAAAAGCTTACTAACTTTTGCTATTAGGTTGCTACTTCCTTCTGGTGCGTGGGGATGCAAAAACCGCTGGACTATTGCAAGTCCATGTTAGCGTATTCCATGATCGCGGTTAGAGGGCAACGGCATAATCGTATCTTTGGTGCAGTAGCATGGAGTATAGCCTTGAGAAATACGAATCACTTGGTTATGCGTCAGCAGATAACAGGTTTGGGAACTGAAGGATGGAAATTGTGGCAAAAAGAAACCGACCTGGGAGGGTCGGTTTTAATGTTTGGGTGTGGCGTTGCCACGGTTAGTGTATGTGCTCGAGGTAGAGTCGCTCATCTTTTTTAAGTTCGGCTACGGTACGTTCGCATTCTTGTCTGGTCTTCATGCGCAGCGCGTTACGATGAACAATGAAGTCTGCGCGCGGTGAGAGATCTGCTGCACTCAGAATATTTTCGAGCCGATCTTTCTGACTGAGATCCATTTCGAGCGAGATTGCGTCGTAGTCTTGTTCGAGTTGCTTGATACGTAATTTTCGTTCCATCTCTTTTTGAAGACGTGGAATTTCACGTTGTTTACCCAGCTCGATAAGATTTCGGGTTTCTTGTGCTGAAGTGTTTATGAACTCAGTGAGGGGATCTTTACCTGTTAGAAGATTGAGCCTGCAGAACAAGCGGTACGTGAATGTGAGAACGGTGGCTGCTGCTGTGATGGAAAGTACTAGTTCTAATGGGGACATGGTGACTCCTGGTTGTGGATGGAGCTAAACGTCCTTCCGTAGACGCTACGTCCATCCATAACTGCACCAATGTCATGTATATAGAAAAGCAATAATAAGGAGTTTTGTCAAGGCGATGAAAAGAAGTGCTGTTGTACTTTTAGTGCAAAGTATTGTTCTTGTAGGAGCTACTCTCTCTTCCGTAAATGCATACGGTAAGTGTTCGGTATCTGCTAGTACTGAGATGGGTGCGCGTAGCAAGTTTGGGAAACGATGTCGTGGGTACGTTGCACCAAAGTGTGGGATGTACACGGGTAATCGTACGTGGTCATGCTCAAGCGCACGGAAGCAGATCAGTATTAAAGAGGCTGCGAAGCGAGAACTAAAACGCCAAAAGCAACAAAAAGGGCAACCGCAAAAATCACAGAAACCTGTGCAAAAAACGAAAAAAACAGTAGAGACGCCGAAAAAGTATTTACTTGCTGCACCCTCCAAGCGAATGTACATGATTAACGAACGGGAAACCATTGCAGGAAAGTTGGAGAAATTTCTCACGGGTACGACGAGCGAGAACGCCGCAGGAGGCTATGCGCTCAATCTTGGGAAAGGTGCCGCGGCATTTTACGATCCACGTGCTTCAATGAAAAATGTGCGTTCTAACCCAAACCGTATAACTGGATTTAAGCCTGGAGTGCGCGTTGTCGTGTTAACGCGGTTTGGCATAGGGAATCGGCTCGGCGGCAGTGGATCAGTCCCAAAGAGGGCAGTGTGGGTCACCTGGGGTGAAGGTCGCTATGGCTGGATGCTACAGCGTAAAAATGTAGACTTTTATCTCTACGATGTACCTCGTGACTGGAAAGCGATTAATTCCATCGCAGCAACTTACGGAAATCCATCAGGGAAGCCGGTTTATATTTCTGATGCTGCGGGTCTTCGAACGCGGATGAGTGGCGTGAAGGATTATGCGGGATATACCCATCGCTGGAAAGAGAATACCTCGTGGAAGTACACTGGCAAAAATGCAGAGCTCATTTCAGATAGCGAATTATATGGCGATGTTCTCGTGCGCTTCCGGTTTGAAGGTCATGCTAGTTACTTTGAGTGGATTCCGAAAAAATATATTTACGATGCTGCTACGAGAGAGAAAGAATACACAACAGTCCACAGAACGAGAGACATAGTTTTACAATACTGGCCGTTTATCGGTATCGGGTATCTCCTTGTTTGTACGTTTCTACTGCTTACGCGCTCAGGAGGTGAAATTTCTGGGGCACTCTCTGATTACTACTTTGGCAGCGAATCACGACTGCTGCGATGGGTAGTATTAGTTGTTTCAGCGTTGTCGCTGTATATAGCGGTACATTATCTGACAGCAGTGAATTTAGATACACGAGTTAGCCGGCCAGGGAATATATTTGATATTTCCGGGTATCTCGGAGTGCTGATGCTCCTCACTATTCCAATACTTCTCTTTATTCCAACGGCACTGTATTCGTTTGCAGTTCTTTTTAAGTCGCACGATGATCTCCGTGTCGTTCGTAAAAACACCGAATTCACAACAAGTGAACGCACTGCCCGGAGGCAGCGCGCTGCACTTGGTGATCAACTCGGGGAGAGTTATAAGGATATACCAAGTGGGCCTGCCTCTCGCTCGTATAAGCGAAAGATGACAGAAGCCAAGGAAAGACTTATCAAGCAACGTCAGGCCGCAGAAGAATTTAATCGCACAGCAAAAGCGCAGCATGAATCTCATGTGCGTGCGAAATATCAGAAAGAGGGAATGGACGAGTGAAAAAGATCGGAGAAAAAATAGGGCGAATTTTTTCCAACGACACAGGGAAGCAGATTGTGGAGAGGCCTGAAGCATTTCCTGTCCCATCGACGACGAATGTTGGCACTGTCACAGGGGCCGGCTTAACGCTGTGGAGTGTGAAGCGCAAAGCACGGCGAGCCGAACTCGCGGTTGATATTGTTCGAACTCTCACCGAGCTTTCGACTGAATGGGAAGCGCTTAAGCGCGCAGAGACGCGGCGTGACCTCTTGCCTGAGATTCTTGGGGACTTGGAACGGGAAATATTGGGGGACATCAGTGCAAACGAGCATTTGATTAAAGCCCGTATGGATAATGCAAAAACCGCAGCTCTTGAGGCAAAGCTGCGAAAATTACAAGCAAGAGATGAGCTCAAAAAGGCTAAAGTTGATCTCGGAAAAGTGCCGCTCTCAGAGGATGAGCGAGAGAAGGAAGATCTTAAACGAATAGAGAAGAAGACAGATTTCGAATTTCGCAAAGCACAGGTGCTAAGGGATCTTGGAAAGCAACTCGATAAAAAGCGTGATGAAGAACTCCGAGCATACATAGAAACTGTAAAGATGAACGAAGATCGTGAGCTTGTCTTTACAGATATGGAGAATTGGCCTGATCAAGATTTCAAAGAGGCGCAAGAAATCGTCGACTATTATCACACACAGAAGATGAAGCACATTGCTCAAGCCAAGTAAAAAGAATGTGGCTCAACGGAGTATGCTCCAGTCGTCGATGTATCCCATAACACCGATCCACGCGCTGACGTATAAGAAAAAGAAGGATAAGGTTTTTCCGTTTCCACCTGAGCTGCGCCAATATCACATGCACACTCTCGGTACGCCAGGTGGTGGAAAGACGAAGTTCATAGAAGCCTGTATTCGCGAGGACATTATCGAGAAAAACGGTGTCCTTCTCTTCGACCCTGCAGGCAACCTCTACAATGATCTTACGAAGTGGTGTGTACAATATGGTTGGCTCGATCGTCGTCCGATCATTCTTCTGAACGCCAACGACCCAACGCACACGTTTGCGTTTAATCCCCTAGAGCTCGAGGACATCCCTAACGAGTCTCCACGCAACCGACGAATTCGTGTTGAGCATGCTGCCGGTGCAACCTTGCTTGCGATTGGGGCGATCCAGGGCGGCGAAGACCCAGAGACGATGCCTGAGTACGGCCGTGTCATGCGCCTGATCTTGCGAACTCTCGCGCATCACAATATGACGCTCTGTGAGGCGAGCGTTTTTACAGACTATAAAAGTCTTGGCGGTAAAACGCGAGAAGAGTATTGCGCTCAAATCCCAGTTGCTGCTGACAAAAGGGAATGGGAAGAGATCAATACGAAAAAGCGGCCCGATTTTGATATGCTCATGCGCGCGCCACGTAATCGCTTCGCGCGGTTTCACTCTCCAACCCTCTCCGGTATTCTGGGTCAGCAAAAAAGCTCCTTTAACCTCCGCAGTGCGATGGATGAAGGTGCAGTGATCCTCGTAAACCTTGGTAGTAGCGGCTACGGCCTCACACGCACAGAGAGTACCATCCTTGGACGCCTACTCTTTAACAATCTGACCCAGAAGACCGAACAGCGTCTCCGCAAAAGTGGACGCGATCCACGACCGTTCTATTGCTATTTTGATGAGGCGGATCGATTCTTAAATGACGACGTTGCCAACGCCATCGACAAACTACGTCAGAACGGTTTGCGCATGGTGATCTCGCATCAAAACATCGGGCAGCTCGATCATGCGGGTGTCAAAGTCCGGGGAGCAGTGCTTGGCTCCACTGCAACAAAAGTATATTTTTCCCTCACAGCAGAGGACGCCGCACTGGTTGCGCGGCATGTCTATGCGCCGCGTATTCAACTTGATGAACACCTTGCGAAGTTCGATAAACCGGCCGTTGTGGGGCATAACCGAGAATGGATGCACTCGTTTGGGGAAAGTGAAACGCATGGAGAAGGGGAGGCCGTCGCATTTGGACACGCAGAGTCCAACGCTGCCTCGGCAGGACTAGCTATGCGTAGTGACGACTCATTTTTTGGACTAGGGGATATCGAAATATCGCACTCCGAGGGCAATAGTTCAGGTGAGTCATTTGTGACTTCCGTTGCAAATAGTAGCTTCTATAGTGAGTCTAAGAGTCACAGTATGAGTGAGGCGCTTGTCCCAGAATTGATGTGGCTTCCCACAACACGCCTTACGCTCGATGAGCAGCTTATGGAACGAGAGCACACACTCTCACACCTTGGCAAGGGGGAGTGCGTGGTAACGCTGCCGCATGCAGTCAGCTTCGATGCTCGCGTTACCTGGCTTACCGATTCTGTTGTGACGGATGATCGTCTGCAGGACGCACACGATAAATACCACGAAAAGCGGCCAGAGATGTTTGCGAAAAAAGATGAGATCTTTGATCGTCTGAACGATGCCAATATTAGCACTTCCTATACCGACGGCAGCCTTGATGAAGCCGACGCAGACGAGTGCGATGGCTTCACTGAGTCTAAATCTCGCTGGCCAGGCACGTGATATACTGTCTCTAAAAATATGGCCACAAAGGACGACACAGCACTTAGGAATATAAAGCTTACTGATCGCGACCGCGAAGTGCTTCACCAGGTAGCACTGCACCGCTTTATGGAGTCGTTGCAGATTCAAAAAGTAATCCACCCAGACTTTCTCGGTACAAAAAACGGCAAGCAGGCTACCGAGTGGGAATACACTAACATGATGAAGCGCTTGAAGCTTCTTGTGGAGCATAACTACCTTCACCTTCCTCCCTCACAGCCTGAATTTACGAAACGCAAACCAGGTGGCGGCAGCTTCCCCTTAGTATATGGACTCGGCTCAAAGGGTGCACTCGAGCTGCGCAAGGAACCTGCGAAATACAAGATTGAAAACCTGAATAAGTTCTCCGTCAACACTGATAACAAGGTCTCCGAGCCCTATCTTCTCCACACCGTTATGACCACAGAAGTCACAGTGGGACTGATGAAAGGATGTACGGACAATGGCCTCATCTTCCGAGACGAGAGTGAGATGATTAGAACTCTCTCACTAAAGGGACGTGAAACAATCCGCAACGGCGCACGCGGATGGTGGATACCAGCATATCCACCCCTTATCCCTGAACGTACCGGCATCATCCCTGACCGGATGTGCTGCATGCAAGTACTTCAAAAAGCACAGGACGGCAATCTCCTGTTCTTTTTCATCGAAGCGGATCGTGGCACAGAGACACTCAAGCCTGAGATCTTTTCCCGCTCAAGCCCCATTAAAAAATACCGACAATATCGCGCAACGGCCAAGCAGCAACTCCTTGAAAACCATTTCGCTCTGATCAATCAATTCACCGTCCTCATGGTAACCTCCAGACCTAAGCGTGCGCAGAATATCCTTACCGCGTGCCAAGCAGTCGATGGCGGCTGGAAGAACTTCTGGATTACGGACATCAATACCTACAAAAATACGCCACTCATGGAGGTTCCATGGCAGAAGGGAAACGATGGAACGATCATCACGCTCGAGAGCCGTCTCCGCGCGATCCTCGCGAGCGTTCCTTCTCCCTAGGTCAATCCTTTGCTCAGCTGACGATCGCGCCTGGGAATGCAATACAGAAACCCTTTTCCGACAGGTTCTCTGATTTTGTTGGAGTGAACAGTCACAAATCAGACTTTGTAGTGCTCAACGAACTTCGCAATCTCGTCCTCCAAACGTCCGACAACGAACTCATCATCCTATTGGTGTGCACCACATTATCTGCAGTCGGCATCAAATGAGCCAGTGAAATACCTTCTCGGTATAACAGACAGAGTATCTCCGCAGCAGCGCTCCGAGGGATTTCAATTTTTCGTAGATTTGTATTCGAGCGCATGAGGGCAGCTCCCCCCGCATGTTTTTTGAAATATTCTGTCAATGGAGCATCTTGAGATGGCCAACCAGTGACGGGGTCGTAGTCTTCATCAACCATAGTATCAACCGTCAAATATCCAAGTTGCGATCTGGCATACTGATTTCCAGACCAATTAGGTTTCATCAACTTAACGCGCGTCTCAAAATGCCCGCCCATTCTGGGCGCTGCCCAGACAGCAAAACTCTCACGATCGTCCGTTGCATTGTAGGCATCGGCTGCACCAAAATATAGGGCAGCTAGCGGCGATGCTGTCCAGTCCAACAATCGTGTACTTACGCCATGGTGCTGCGCCAATGCACTAAGCTCTAGCAAGTTCTCACTCATGTGAGGCAATTCATCAGAAGTACCCTCGGCCCTATCCACTATCGATTTGTAATAATCTCGTGTATCGCCCAATGATGGACAAATTATACCGAGCTCTTGAGATAACGAGACAAATGCCCGTAATTGTTCAAGTTCTCTAGCGAGTTGTGACCACGGAAGTGATATTTGTGTGGTTGACGACGAAGGGGGTGGTGGATGAATTCGTAGTGATTTGGGCTGTAGCGTCCACCTGGAATCGCCCTGGCCACGAAAAAGCCATGTATGCTCAATCGACATTACGTGAGCCACCGCCCACCGTGTATGGGATAGTCTAAAATAGTCTAATACTTCGGCGGGATCAGGAAAGGTCTTTATGTCAGTCATATTCGCAGAGTTCGCATTTCTTTGTGATGCTATTTTTATAGCTAGATGTTTATACAATCTAACATTGTCATACTAGATAGAGTACAGATACTTACAGCTGAATCCACAATATAATACAAACAAAAAGGCAGCCGCATGCGCGTACTGCCAAATAGAACAACGCCCCCAGCTTCCGCTCCCTATAGCAAGCCCCGTTCGGCCATGCTTGTGGTAGTCCCGTTGCCAACGATTAGATGATCGAGCACACGTACATCAATTAACGCGAGTGCCTCGGTGAGTTTCCGCGTGATCGACGTGTCAGCATCGCTAGGCTCTGCGACACCTGAGGGATGATTATGCGCAAATATACATGCTGCAGCATTGTGGGCAATCACTCTCATGACGACAGTTCGTGGATATACAGCCGCTCCATCGATCGTGCCATGAAATAGCATTTCGTGCGCGATGACACGATGCCGATTGTCGAGAAAGAGACACCAAAATTTCTCGCTGCATTCTGGCGATAGATGTAAGAGAAGATACTCTCGTACTTTCGCAGGACTTGAAAGTACATCTGATCCGCGCTGCAGAGATCTACTTGTTAGATACTGTGCAAACTTCGTGATCTCTCCGCCATCGACCGGACGTACAGCGACATACTTTCCGTCCTCATCCTTTATAAAAGGTCTTTCGGCCATGCTGACTTCCTCTCCCCAGTGCGCCTGGAGTAAGCGCCCTGGTGGGGGAAAAGAAACATCCTGCAGCTGCAGGTGACTTCTCTAATCAATCATGAATATGCAGATTCGTCAATCAGGTGGAGGTCGCCGACCATCAAGGCGGTTGGAACGACCGCGTCTTTACAGATCTCCCACATTTGCTATCGTGGAGGTACTAATAGAACTCCTATGACAGCATTAGAAAAAACCCTCTACGATGCACTGCTTGAAGCAGGCGTCAAAGACAGCACCGCATCCCGCGCTGCTGAAAAGGCAAATGAATACGTCTCCAAAGACGATATTGCAAAACTCGCAGAGGGTCAAAATAAGATTCTTCAGGAAATATCTGCACTCAACTCCAAGGTCAACGTGATTCAGTGGCTTGTTGGCGGTGTTGGCTTTGCGTTGATTGCTTCTGTTTTTATAAAGCTCTTCGAGTAGTCAGAAACTACAAATCTGTGAGATGGATGTGAGCCCCTATCATAGGGCTCGTTTCTATTCTTCTAGAACTCAATATTTTCCGGGAACACGTTAATCATCATTGACCGATAGTTGCTGACATGCTTTTCTACAGTTAGAACCTTACCAATCCAGACCCCCATTCACTCAGTAGCTCCCAGCTACTGCTGGGACAAGGAGTCACGTATGGCCAAGAATCAATCCTTTGACGAACTCAAAGCCCGTCTCCCGATCGTCGATGTTGTCGCACACTATATTCCGCGAGAAAAACTGCAACTCCCAGAAGACAAGACACAAATACGTGTTTCATGCCCACGCTGCGACTCAGATCAAAACAGTCTGAGCATCAGTCCCTCCCTTGGAAAATTCACGTGTTTCCGTTGTAAGAGCAAAAATGATCTCTTCCAGGGCGATCAGATTGATTTCGTTGCAGGCATGGAAAATATCGATCGCATCGGGGCAGGGAAGGTGCTGAATAAGCGATATCCAATAGATTCAGCAACAGATGAGGCAGACACTACGGCCAAAAAACCTAGCATGAAAGAACAAAAAGATGATGCGGTACTCGCAAGTCCTATTGTGAATGATGTGAAGGAATCAGATCTCAACAAACCCCTCGGCTGGGAGCTCAAAGGCATCGATCAGAAGCACGAAGCACTCAGACCCCTCGGCCTACCAGACGAGATCATCGATCTCTACGGTATCGGCTATTACACCGGTAAAAGCTTCCCAGAGGGTAGTGCTATCTGCCCAATCCGCAATGAGACAGGCGAAGTGCTGGGATATTTCGGCTTTACTCTCGAAAGAGAAGTGGTCTATCCGAAGAAATTCAACACAGCCCTAGATCTCTTCGGAGTTGATCAGCTCATTGAGCCTGGCATTCTCTATATCGTGGCAGATCCTCTTGATGTGTTTATTGCAAAGGCATACGGCCTCAGATACATCGTAGCAACGATGGAGTCTGTCCCAAGCAAACAACACATCGCATACCTCAACTCTACTGACTACGATCGGTATATCTACCTCTATACAGAAACGCAGTCCTCTGAGCAGATCGGGGGAATTGTTCAAAGGCTTGCTCCTGCACTCACGTCTTTCTCTATCAAACCCTTTGCAGAGACCCTCGAGTCTCTCTAACGCTTACGCCTGGTCAATCACGACCAGGCGTTGCTCTATCTATCCAAAATACAGGCATTAGATATTGTGTTCCAGCTCTTGTAGATGTGTAAACCACGCTCAAATATTGTTGGTCGAAACATGTGAATGCTTTATTGTTGTACTGGAGAAAACAGCAATATAGTGCGCGTATGTCACTGTGTATTTTGAGTGTTATGTCGCCGTTGACAGCTAAGAAAGCTCCATGTAGTGTTTAAAGAGGAGATTGGTTCTCCACTGGTATTCATGATTTTTAACACTGTGCACCGCGCCAATTAATTTAGATTCCGCTTAACTATTTATAGAGATATGAATTCATCATCATTCATTGTGAAAATTGGACAGGAAGTGCTTAGCATGATCAGGATATACCAAAGAAGTAGAGTTGCCACAATTACATTGAGTATTCTAAGCGGTAGCATTCTCCTATTAGGGAGTGTTCTAGCATTCGATGCCATTTCACAAACTATCAACGAAGATATCACTCCTGTCGTTAGAGGAGGGACGGTAACATTTGATTTAACCGACAAGCCTCAAGAAGGCCTAACACTCACATCTACAGGAGTAGAAGGCGAGATATCTTGGGCATACACCACATCAGCCGATAGCTTTAGCGGAATTGTGACCGGTGTTACGAAAAAGGTATTTATTAAAAGCCGCGGGGGAAAAGATATCATTGACGTATCCAACCTAACTATTCCAATTGATCTTCATATAATCTCGGGGAAGGGTGATGATGAAGTAACTGTGGCCGACAGCGTGATAGGTCGTACCCTTATAGTAGATTCTGGACCTGGAGCAGACACAGTCACGGCAAGAAACGTTTCCGCAGCAAGAATCATACGAGTTGTCACCAGTCACGGTAACGACGCTGTCACCATGTCGGATATTCAGACATATAGACTAAACATATTTACTGGCAATGACGACGATACCCTGTCCCTTGGATCTAACGTAAAGACAGAAGGTGTACTGAACATTGCACTTGGTCAAGGAATGAATAGTGGATCGTTCACGGGAATAGAGATTGGTGGAAACACAGTTGTCAAGGGAGGTGGGTCAACCGATCAAATTTACGCCAGTGATTCAACATTTAGTGGTTCTGTCAAACTCATCTCAGGAGGAGATGATGATGCTCTATCTAGTACATTAAATACCTTTCATAGAAACGTTCTTTATAACTGTGGGCCAGGGGTGAATGACTCACTTGAGGATTCAGGTAATATTTATCACAGCAGTGGTGATCCATCTGCTAAAGGATGCGAGAATGATGGTGCTCCACCGGCAGATATTGTTCCACCTGTGATTACTCTCCTTGGAGAAAATCCTTTGGAGCTGTCATTAGGTGATGAATTCGCCGATCCCGGGGCAACAGCGACAGATATCGTTGAGGGTGATCTTACCAGTGCTATTGTGGTTGAGGGTGATACTGTAGATACAAATTCTTCCGGTACATATGTAATTTCCTATGACGTCATGGATGCTGCGGGGAATTCTGCGCAGCAAATTTCACGGAGAGTGATTGTTCTGGAAGATCAAGGCGAACAAGAGGATACGACGACGCCTGTCATTACATTACTCGGTGATAACCCAATTGAGATAGAAGTGGGCACACCCTTTGAAGATCCTGGGGCAACAGCCACAGATGATATTGATGGAGATCTCACCGCTAGCATCGTTGTTACTGGGGACACGATTGATCCGCAGACTGCAGGCAGCTACCTTATTATTTACAACGTCGTCGACACTGCGGGTAACGCTGCAGGCCAAGTTGTGCGAAATGTGCTCGTGCTACCGCCAGACGATGGATTGCCACCAGATCCAGGGGAGGCTGGAAAGCTCACGCTAGAAGGGATTGATTCTGATAACGATGGTGTGCGAGATGATGTGCAGCGAGCAATTATTCTTGGCGACAACGAGCCCACCATAAAATCGGCGCTACTACAAAGCGCCAGAGCTCGACAAAAAGCTCTTGTGGAAGCTGATGATCCCAGCAAGCAGGCGGAGAATGAAAGGATGATGGCGGATACGAGGCGCTGTATCTATGAGTTATTTCCTGAAACACGAGAAGGTGTACGAGAGGCAGCAATTAAAGTTCTCTCGCTTTCTCCGCTGATATACAACACTGATGAGCGACTCAAGAAGCAAGTCCAAATTCAAACCGATGGCATACCAAAAGTACTTGTGGGATCATCAATAGATGCTGAGAAATGTAGTTTCATAAATTGATATACCACTCTACAGGAAACAGAAGTGAATAAAACTGCACTAGTCGTATTTGGTTTGTTAATTCTTGGAATATACTCCACAAATGCCGTGGCATTCCATAATTGCGATGATCAGCGTTTTGCAATCTATTACCTTAACGGAATAGCAACAATTGATGAAATTGCTGAAGAAAATTCATATGCACTAGCTGCAGCGATCAAAGAGGAAGCCACTACTTACCAGATAGATACAGATTGTTTATACGTTGACTATAGTCACGTCGAATCCGGAGGTGGTTTCTCCTTTGCAGTTCCAGATGGTGCAAACGATCTCTTAGAATCCTTCATCCAGTGGAAATACCAAACAGGGCTTGTCGTTGACTTCTATGAATGGCTTAGTATGGGAGCTCCAACGTACGTCGGTTTTCCTGTCATTAGCCTTGCTAGGGACATCGTTACTAGTGCTACTGAGGAAGGCTTGCGGGACGAAATTATTGCTACCACTCAGGAGTTTGCAGCAGTATATAAGCAAATGATTCAAGATCATGATGCTACAGTGATCATAGTTTCTCACTCTCAAGGCAACTTCTTTGCAAATGCTGTATACCGCAAAGTTGTCAATGAGGATGGTTTTCCTGCTAACAAAATCCATATTGTTGGAGTAGCAACTCCCGCGAACAAGGTGGAACCAGATGGTGTTCGTGATCTCTACACTACCAACCAGGGTGACATTATAAGGGTTGTTCCTGGAAATCTACGCGCGCGAGATGAGACAGAGAATTGCAACAATTTTGCCGATAGTTTGATTCATCTCAACAACTTTGTGTGCCACAGTTTTATCGGGTCTTACCTTGAAGAACCTGAGACCCTACAATCAATTCTCGATGACATTTTCTCGATTATTGCTCCTCAGGCGCCTGTCATGCGCCGCATCACGAAGTTCGCACACCCAAGCTCTCAGATCTTCGCTGTCGCTGAAGAGAGTGGAGATATCTACCTATCGGCCAAGCCATTCCCAAGCTCTCACACAGATCTCCTACGAGTCGAAGGGCCTGACAACCCTCCAGCGATCGCAGCAGACACTAACAGCGGTAGCGATGATGATGTGCAGCTTCTCAAAACTGTAGGAAGTGATCTTTACTTCATGGCACGAGATGATGCCTTTGCCTATCAATTGTGGCGGGGAAATACTCTACTAGGGTTTAACCTATCAGAGATACCCATCAGTCGTATCCCACTGAATCTCCCAATAGATGTGCAAACATTTACGGTAACAGGGGACGCGCTCTCAGTCATGGCAAGGGAAGGAGAACACTTCCAGCCGTACATTGTCGAGTTCCTCGATTCACCTGGCGCAAAGGCCATGAATCGTATTGTCGGCAAAGATGGCACAGAACTCTATCGTGCCGTAGAGTTCCAGCGTGTCGGAGATCGTATCTTCTTTCAGGCAAGTGAAACGCCAATCTTTGCCGGATCAAATGAGATCTGGAGTACAGCGGCTACCACAATATTTCCAGAAGTTCTCAAAGTGCCCGATGATCCAGAAGGTCGTGTCTTCAACCCCAGTATCTACACAGGACGCTCCACTGTCTTTGATGACAAGTATTACTTCACTCTCTCTGTAAGTGGCAATTTCGAACAAGACCACGATCTGTATTACACAGATGGCATTGTGACTGAAAAAGCGATTGATATCATCTATGGGAGATATGGTATCAGCTCTCTTCTGACGACTGATGATCTGATCTATATTCGGTACGGCCAAACTGGTCTGATGTCTACAGATGGTACGCCAGGGGGTACGACTGACTTTGGTGAATTTGGTGTAGCAAGCATGCAGATTGTCACAACTAGTGAAGCGGCATACTTCACCGTTGGTGTTGGTAACACGAGTCCCAGTACGCTCTACAAGGCAGAAGCTGGAGCAATTTCAGAAGTACGCTCCTCGGACTCTCTCATCAGCAGTCTTACTGTGCACAATGACGAACTGTACTTCGTAGATGGCAATGCAGTCTACAGTTTGGTGCGAGGTGCTGGCATCACAGAATATCTCCTGGATTCACAGGTCATAGATATTTATCAACTCTTCACATTACCCTCTGGAGTGTACGGCGAAGTTGACTATGCTAACTTCGGCCGTGAACTAGCTGCCTTCCAGTAAATATCGTTTTCTCAAAAACCCAAAAAATACACCCGATCACTGTAGCTCAATAGGAGTACATAACGTCCTTTATGTACCCCTGTATGCTATACTGTATGCATGACCAGTAAACCTGAAAAATCTCTCCCAGCTGTTACCAGGAAGCTCCCCGAGAATGTCCGTGCACTCGATTTGCCTCCCGCGATCGCTGAATTGGGTGACGATGCAATATATCGCTTCGTCGAGTTTTTCACTGCCAGCATCCGGAACAAGAATACCCGAACAGCATATGCCCGAGCAGTCTGGAAATTTTTTGCCTGGTGTCCGGTACCGCTCCATGACATCACATCGATTCACGTTGCCACTTGGGTCGAAGAACTCGGCAGGGAAGTGTCGCCGCCAACAGTGAAGCAACACCTGGCCGCAGTCCGGATGCTCTTCGACTTTCTCATCCTCGGCCAAATCATGCCGCACAATCCCGCGCACGCAGTACGTGGCCCTAAACACGTCGTGAAAAAAGGGAAGACGCCGATTTTGTCAGCGGAGGAAGTAAAACACCTTTTCAGTTCAATCGATCGAGCGACGATGGTGGGGAAGAGAGACCTGGCGCTCCTGGCGACACTCTTCTACACGTTTGCACGCGTTAGCGCCGTTGTTGGTGTAAATAAGGAAGACGTTTACGTACAGGGAAGGAAAACCTGGCTACGATTTAAGGAGAAGGGCGGGAAAGCACACGAGATGCCGTGCCATCATCTTTTAGATGAATACTTGCACGATTACCTTGATCATTTACCAAGTAGCGTACTCTCGGAGCCCAAATCTCCGCTCTTTTGCTCCATTTCGCGCGGCAGGGGTGGGGAATTCACTGGCAGGCGCATCCTGCGAGGGGAAGTTTACAAGATTGTGCGGCGGAGATTGCGGCATGCAGGCATCAATACCAAGGCAGGGAATCACATGTTCCGCGCTTCGGGTATCACAATCTACCTTGAGAATGGAGGGCAGGTTGAGCATGCCCAACAAATGGCCGCTCACGAAAGCCCCCGAACTACAAAACTTTACGATAGAAGAAACGACACGGTATCACTTGATGAAATAGAGAAGATTATCCTCGACTAAATTGTAACGACAGTATTTAATCTGCCAGACACTGTACGATCAAGTTGATACTATTTGTTTATCTCCGTAGAATCTTATCGTACTAATATTCGTAAACATCTGCACTTTGCAAACAAGCAGAGCCATCTCACATCCAAATTTTATAACTAAGTCCAGATTGATAACTATCGCCTTAATATTCGAATTCCTCGATATCTATAACAAAACGTGCGATTCGCGTCGGTATTGCCATTCGAACCCCAAAGCCATTGGGTGTGAGATTTGATTTCATTTTTAAAAGATATAACAACTAATTTTATAGCTTCCATTTTGGTTGCATTCGTAATTCCGACCATTTTATCATTGACGGGGTTGCTGCCACCTGAAATTTCGATTCCATGGGTGCTATTTTTCGCATTTTTCTTATACCAAATCTGTCGTTACTACAGAATACTTGGTGGTATTAATTATGAGAGGGGGACAGCGCAACACGACAAATATTTAGTGCTGGCAAACTCCTTAAGAGACAGCAGCAGAAAAGACGATGTGACTCTCAGTACAGTCTATAGTTCGATCATCAAAAAACTTCTTAGGCGAATAGATAAGCTATACGGGGATGATATAAACAACACCTCATCTCATCAACGAAAAAAAGATGGCGAAGTCCCGATCTGGACATACAAGTCCTACGATATGAGCTTGAAGCTTGCTCTACTATATCCATTAGCTGTGCTTTTTATTATTTGGGTTGGCACAGGATACTCAGAACTAACACAACAACGTATAGGGTTTGGTACTGATTACGCACTTGGATCGCGTGTATTAGTGCTCGCAAATAGCTTAATTTTCTTAATTTGCATCCTAAATTGTATAAAATCACCTTGGATAACAAGAATCCTGTGGCTATTCGGCGCATTCGTGGTATTTGCAGTAATCGCGTTTGCAGGCGCAGATAAAACGCTTTTTGTAAGCACAGGACCCTCATTCGGAACTCAATTAGCTTTCGGGTACGAATCCGAATTGCACGGGATTAGCAGATATGCAGCCACGTTAACAGCCGGTTTAGTTGTAGTATTCGCAATAACGGGGGCATACTTAGTCCCAGGTACAGCAGCAGTTGTTGGTGCAATTGCCGCTGGTTTCGCAACTGCACTGCTGGGCAACGATGTACTTGAATTTATTGGTGGAAACGTAAATTTATACTTAAGTGAGCTCACGAGCTCGATCAGATTCACTCTTACTTTCGTCCCTCTGATGGCACTTTTATTCGCAATCGCAGCCGCATTCGCATACGCTCTATCATTTTTCCAATCAAAATTGCCTGTGAGAAGACAATCATCTTTTCAATTTATTTTCACAATCTTTTGTCCTTTGTTAATTGTATTCTCTGCATATTATTTAACTAGTTTCGGTGCTGAACCTGGAAGTTTGATGTTATTAATGATCTTTGGCCTCATTACATTAGTGAATGCGCCTTTCGATTTTATCAGTGTTAGTGCGACTAGATATCTACTTCGCAAAGGTCTCGGAAAGAAAGGGAAACCACTGATTTATGGTTTTTTCGATTTTATTTTCGCGTTAATTCTATTTCTGATTCTTACGCTTACTACTGTAATGGTAATTCAGTTATTTAACGAAATAGTGATTTTAGCGGGTGGGGAATCAGTGATAGATTTGGCAGCTGTACTGAAGGGTATTTCAAATTCTAAACCTTGGTTGGTTCCAGAATACTACTGGATTTACTTTATGGTGTTTTCCACGATCATGCCGAGTATGGTGCATTTTTGTGTTGGTTGTTTGTCAGTGATGCGCGGTTTGCCAATCCTTAATGAGTTTATAGGGGGAAAACTACCGCTTCGTAAAAAAACAACGATTGTTGATACCGATCGCGAATGGATGGCATTTTTTCTAGCTCTTCAATTGATTATTGCTATACCATTAGGCTTGATTCTTACAGCACTCATGATTTATCTTAGTTTGACAGTGGTGTTACCATATGTTGGTTTCAATGTACTGCAAACCACGCAAAGTCTCTACGATTTAAATCTACCCCTTCGATTTATAAATTATTTATTTCCCAACCCTGCGGTTTAATAAACCCTAATTTATCGAAACAAATCCGCATGCGTCCCTGTTCGCGCGAGCTCCAAGAAATCATCATCATAGCTATAGATAAGGGTAACCGGAACTACAGCTCTCGACCTGATCGTACAGTGCCTGGCAGATCAAGGTAAGCGTACGGTCTGTGCATGTTGTAGGGATACCGAGATGCGATTTTTTTCTATTGTGCAGGCGTGATTTTCCTAATTCTGGCTATTCTTTTTTATAACGCATCCTTTCTCATTATCAGTGCTGACTTGCCGAGTGGAAACTTTAGATACATAAGATTAGGTGGAAGGATTAGCATTTTGGCGGGTGTCGCGGCTCCTCTGGTTGCATTAATCATTAGCATAAGCGTTTCTAAGTTAGAAGAATATACCAACTCCTTTGAAGGACGCGCGAGGAAGCTCTGGGAAGCGGCTGTCGAGAAACGCGAGAAATCATCATAGTATCCACTTTCATTGCAAAGTGGATACTGAGCACTTAGAAACCGCGCATTTTCTTTATACGATATTGCAAATGACTAAGTAAGACCTTTGAAAGCTGCGAGTGCTCTACTAAGTCGTAAACCGAACGCAAAAGCTAGAACCCATGGCCATTGTTTAAAAAACGGAATTTCAAAATTATCCGTATCGTGTTCGTCTTCAAGATTCTTAAGTTTACGTGACGCATCCAAGAGTGATGAGTATTTTACTATAGGATGAGCACACGATCTCAAGTGAGAACAATTTGGAAGTATGCTCTTTAATGCATCAGAATCAACGGCATTAAATATATCCTCCCAATTAAGTAGATCCAAAGCAAAGTAATGATCATCCCGAGCAGGTGGACTAAGTATAGGAATTATTTCATCATAGTTTTTACTAAGCCCAGGACATTCAGATTCAGCGGAAGAAATACTTAAGCAAATTCTATCCGATGATATACTTTTACCAGCACTTCTGTCAGCACGTAAATCATCACGCTTTTTCCATACTGAATCTAAATATTGACGGAAATTTCTCTCCGTTTCTCGTTCAAATTCTACAATATCATCGTATTTGATTTGCCGATCAACTTTATCAGCAACAAGAATTACAGAAAATGCTGCGAGAATAATCCATATGAGCTCTATCATATGCCAAAACATTTTTTCGCGTGGAAATCTAACAGTAAACGTGAAATAAAAGACCCATCCGGTCGCGGCGACGAACAGAAGGAGAAGTATTGGCTCGGGTATGGAAGGCATTTTTTTTTAATGGAATTATGGGAGAGAGTTTTTGTTCGTAAATTGGTTGTTTTATGAACAGTCTAGCAGGCAACCAAAAACCCAGCAAAAATGCAGGTTTGGTGTTCTGATTTTCAAGGGATTAATCCAAAATACGTTATTCAGCAGGGGTCTTTTTTGTGTCATATGGGATTAGGGGTATCCACAAACCTGTAGTTTTATAAAATATTTAGTTGACATTTTAGAGTAATTGAGATTTACTTAAATTGGATTAGTTGATTTAGTATTTAATATAATATCTACATTGATATAATATAAAATATCAATCACACTAAAATGAGACAACATTATCAGTAGCTAACATGAGGATATTAATGATGGGCATTGTGAAAAACACCTTATACACGATAACAACGCGTGCCGTGGAACAGCACATTATTCTCCATTCACCCCTCCCTCCAATGCAACGACATTGGACTCAGGGTTAGGTGCCGAGGAGGAAATCGTTATGACTGAGAGAAAACCAAGCAAACTCAAAATCTCCGTTCAGCTTCTTAAGATCATTAAATGCCTTATAGAGGCTGGCAAAGATAAATCTGTATCGGGGATGGAGGTTGTCAAACATACTGGTCTCTTATCAGGCACCGTCTATCCAATTTTGATTCGAATGGAAAAAACGGGCTGGCTCATTGGAACCGATGAAAATATCGATCCATATGAAATTGGCAGGCCGAGGAGACGGCACTTTAAACTAACAGATGATGGGGTACTTCAAGGAAACAGATTAATGCAAGAATATTCTGTAGAGCCAAAAAAGTACATCAAATGGAAAAATTCACAATCAGAACTACTTAATGCTTAGGCAGTCAATATGTTGCCGGCGGTTTCTAAACCGCTGGCATTTTTTTATCTAACGAGATGGAGGTTCTATCAATGAAGTTAATTAGCGTACCAAATTTTTATATCAAAATAGTTCGAAATATATATTCCCCAGGAATATACAAACAAAACAGATCCCCTGATTAATAATAGTCAACCTAGGAGATATAAAATGAAAGCTTTTCTATTGGAATTTAGTGCCTATTTAGCACCGATTTTTGTACTAGTCGTAGTTTGGCTTATTAGAAAGTTAAAACGAAAATTGATTGATGTACCTCGCTACAAAAACTGGAAAAAAGGACTTAAACAACAAGGATATGATGATGACGAAATGGGAGAAATATGTGATCTAAAAGGAGCAGATGAAGACGAACTAGTCGTAAAAGGTCATTTAATCAATGTAAATTTATGGATCATAATTCCAATAGAATGGAGGAAATATATGGCGAACAGAAGGAAAGGATATTTTCACAAAAGTGAAACCGAGGAAATACCAACTATGGAGGAAATGATCCAGCAGGAGACGGATGGAACAAAACTACCTGAAATTGATAGAGGTACAAGTCTCGATATTCCTGAAGTTGAATGAATATCAAAGAAGCATATAAATCGGTATTCCGAAATTTTGGTACATGAACAGCATGGGGAGTAAATAAGGGATACAAGTGCCACTTTAGGTTCTCTGTCTCTTGGATAAATATATAATAAATCACTACTGTCCCGTTAACTTTCAGAAGAACGCCATTTGCTGACTATTTACGGGTATTTTGTTTGGGGGCTTTGCCCACAGCAAATCTTGCAAGCCCCATTTTTCGAACAAATTCATCTGTAATATCCTCAATATCTGCTGCATTGATTTGGTTGTCTTGGACTGGAATTTCAAATACGCTATCAAGGTGTTCCTTCCTTTTAAAAGCGTCTCGAAATTGAAATTGGATGAGAATTTATTATACGAGAAGCATAATTCGAATTTGGTGTTTATACATGAGAGAATTAACAAGAAGCCAATGGGAGAAAATCAGTCTATATGTTCTATCAAATCTAGGAATGACGGTATTAGTTTATCTTTGACGCCATCCATTTCGTGAAGAGTCGTCACTAAGCCGTAAACACTACGATAAGCAGAGTCTTGATTAATATCGCAATCATAATCCTCATATATTTTTTCTATATCTTTCGCCGTTTCTGTCTCGAAACTCTCTCTGGCTTTCAACGGCCCCATCAAAGATATCATGCCCGGAATCATATCTTTGGCTCTTAGAATTTTTCGATTTATGTAAATAGCATTTTCCACTTCGCTGAACTGTATGAGTTCATCCGAACCTTTCTTGTTACATAAAACAGAATCAAGTCTTTGTTGATATTCCCTCTCCATATTAAGTAGATAGTGGAACCTTTCTTGTAAATAGCCCACTCGAGCAACTTGATCTTGTCGACCAAGTAAGTCCACTTGTTTGGATAATATCCTTGCTTGGTTGTACAGCAATGCGATTGTCGATACTGAGATTAAAATACCTAAGAATGTTCCAATTAGTGTTCTATTTATTATTGCTGCTGCGACGCGGCTTGTTTCGTTTTCCGGCAAAGGATTCTCAATTGTCGCCTTTCTTAGATATGAGTCAATGTGACTTTGAAGGCCCCAAGTCAAGAAAGAACTTTTCAGCAAACGTGTACCAGAATCTCGATCATATTTAGTTTTTAGCTCCTGGTATTCTCTCTTCCAATCATTCTCGCTAGGCATATATGGAATTCCCTACAAATACTGTGTAGAACACTTTAAATGTTTGAATAATTTCTTGCAGGTTCAGACTTCCAGCTCCTGATTGCCCCTCTTGTTGTGTTGCAGTCGTCGTGGCTAAATTTGTCCCCGATATCAATTACTTCTCAAAAGTATAGACATCTTCCGTGCGCCCCAAAGTATCCTAAATATCTTCTTTGTACTATAATAAGCACTATAAGATTAATTACTAGGTGTATGAATACCATGGCAAAGTCGCGGAAGATCAATCTTTCCTTGCCCGAAAAACTGGCTGATTTCGCTGAATCCCGTGTTGAAAGCGGTCACTTCAATTCTATGGGTGACGTTATTCGCTATGCGGTAAGAAAGCTACAGGAGCAAGAACAGAACACGGAGGGGTTCGATTTTGATGCGTTCATCCAAGCAGGCGTCGATTCGGGTGTGAGCAAAAAGACTGGGCCAGACGTTCACAAAGAACTACGAAAACGTATACGAGAGATGAATAAATCACATGCAAGCAAATAGCGTATGGCTACTTTTCGCTATTCGCTGCTTGCAGAAGAGGATCTCTATGAAATTGTGCTCTTCATCGCCATGGACAATGTCAACGCCGCTGAACGCGTTGAGGCGGCCATCGAGGAGACAGCACTCTCGTTGGTTGAAAGCCCTGAGATCGGTCATGCACTGCCAGCCAAAGTTGCAGATCTTATGATGTTTCCCGTAGGACGCTTTCCAAACTATTTGCTTTTCTACACTCGTGATGAAGACGACATCATCATTCAGCGCATCCTGCATGGCGCACGTGATCTTGATACTTTGCTAAATAACTAAAGAGTTCTTATGGCTCGAGTCATCGCAATCGCGAATCAAAAAGGTGGTGTAGCAAAAACCACGACCGCACACACCATTGGAAATGCATTCATTGGGATGGGTAAGCGTGTCCTGTTCATTGATGCCGACCCGCAAGGCAATCTCAGCACAGCCTGCGGATACGATGGTGACGAGCTCGCAGAAGAAGGTAAATCGCTCGCGTATGTGCTCTCTGATCAAACACGCATCAAAGATGCGATTGTCGGCACTAATCCAGCGCTTCTGTCATCCAATCAATTACTTCAGGTTGTCATCGACGCATTAGTTAAGAATGAAGAACCGCCCACTCGCCTTAGAGCATATCTCAAGCCCGTTCTCGCAGATTACGACTATATTCTCATCGATTGCGGCCCCAGTATCACCCAGGCGACATTGAACGCATTTGGCGCAGCCGACCAGGTGCTTATCCCGACGGAGCTCGATGATTACTCTCTCAAAGGGATTGTCAGCCTGTATAAAACTATCAACCAGGTAACCGCTAACCATAATCCGCGATTGCGGGTACTCGGGATCTTACCCACTAAATTCAAGGGAAAATATAAGGCGGAACGCGATCATCTGGAATCTCTCAAGCACCATTTTGGCGTCAATGTGCGCATCTTCGAGCCGATTCCCATGACGGGATGGATGAATAACCAGGTGAGTAAAATTAAAAGCATTGTTGGCGCCAGACCGACTTCCATTGCCGCTCGAAACTATGTCCAACTTGCACATCAGATTGATGAAACAACGGATGCGATCCCAGGTGTGGACGTTAATGTCGGACGTCCGACAGACATCACCGAGACTGCCTAATTAATTAGATAACCTAATGCTATGAATGAGACAGCTTCCCCAAACAAAACGCATACCCCGAAGAAATTAGGTATCGATTTGAACGCTGAGAAAAATAAGACGTATGGCATCGATCCCAACGCCAAACGTATTAGCCGTATCGCGGTCGACCAGATTTCCGGTGATCCGAATCAACCGCGTCAGCGGTTTGAAAAAGGGCCTCTTGCAGAATTAGCGGAATCCATTAAGTCTACCGGATTGATCTCCCCCATCCACGTTCGCGTGGATCCAGACGATCGCGACCGTTATTTGGTCGTTGCTGGTGAACGGCGGTTACGTGCCCACAAACTTGTCGATATCACCGTAATCGATGCGATTGTTATTGAAAACAATATCGATCAGATCCAGCTGATTGAGAATATCCAACGTGAAGACCTCTCGCCGCTCGAGGAAGCAAATGCCTACAAGCGATACATGGAGAAGTTCAAACTGACACAAGAACAACTCGCCAAAGAAGTCGGAAAGAAACGTACAACAGTCGTTGAGATCCTCTCGATCACCTCCCTACCCGAAAACATCTTGATGCGCATTGATGATTATCCACATGTCTCGAAGTCTCAGCTCATCATCATGGCGAAGGAAAAGGATGCAGTGAAGTTGGAAAAGCTTTGGTTTCAAGCAAAGCAAGGAGTGTTGACAGTACAAGATGCCCGCGCTGTGAGTAAAGGCGAAAAGATGCAGAGTGACCTCTCAGATACTGAGAAAGCACTCCGTGCTCTACTGGGTACTACCAAAAAATTTGATAAGATTGACGCAATTTCGGGAGAAGAAGTAAAGCTTGCGAAAGCAGCGATCAAAAGCATCAACAGAATACTAAAAGAAAAAGCCGAATAATAAGAGCTTTTCTGGCAGTGTCGGACGTCCGACATTGGGTTATCACTAAGACGTTACGCTCATGGGTGAGATCGTACAACTGAAGAAAACACGCATGCCGCGTTCGCGTGATGCGTTCTATCAGGCTATTCCTGTCAATGAAATTCAAGGTCGTTTCTTCTATTTTGGTCGCAATAAGCTCTCTGATGTAGAGCTCTTTCAGCGAGAGAAAGACAAAGCTGAAAAACATATCGAGGCGTTACCAGAAGATCGCGGGTTTCAGATTTTCTTTGATCCACGTTTTGGCGTTCCCGGGCCGCTTGCGTATCGCATTTGGACGGGCATTGAAAAGTTTGTCTCTGATTCTGGTTCTAATTTCGATGGGCGGCTCAAAGTCTCACATCGGCAAATAGCCAAGTTGGCCGGCAGATCGTTCTCAGGTCAGGCTGCGAAAGAAATTGCCATCGCTATTAAGCAATTACAGCATTCAACCATTTCATATTGGCACGAAGACCCCGATGACCGTAATGACGATGGATCGCCTCGCATCCGTGAAGAAGAATTTTCTTTAATCGATGGTGTGTCGATCGTTCGGGAAGAACGTAAATCAGCGCCCCACTACTATGCGCTCTCCGTGCCGGAAATTATTCTTGGCTTTCTTTTCCATGATCGCTACTTTTTCTGCATGAGCTGGGATCGTGTGAAAGATCTTTCACCACAATCGCAGAGTGTTGCGCGTATCCTCTACCGCTATATGAGTTATCGGTACTCTAAGGCTAAAACCGAAAACTTCCGCTACACCAAAGACTACGGGACGATGTGCCACGAATGGTTTGGTGGCATCACACCCTATACCAAAAAGAGTGAGATTATTCGCAAACATCTCGCGCCTCGCTTTGAGCCAATCATCGAAGCCGGGTTTATTGCGAGTTACTCTCTTGAGCCGAATAAGGCCAACGAAGGCTACAATGTTGATTTCCTACCGGGCAAGGAATTCTTTACTGATTTTGCGTCTTTTTATAAGAAACAATTGCCGTTAGATTTTGGTGAATTCAAGTCATCACGCGACCATCATCTCGGCAAGCCTGAAACGAATCTAGAAGATGGTGCATTTGCCCTACTCGCACACTTCCAAGAACTCTGGTTTAAGGAAAATGCCCAGCGTGATTATCTCAACGCTGAGATTGAATTTGCGCAATCGATCCTCACAAAATCCCCTTTTGAAGAAGCAAAGAAATTTGTCTCGTGGGCTATCGAACGAGCACGAGAAACGAACTTTGACATGCAAACGTTCAATGGACTGAAACAGTACCTTGACCGATGGCAGTCAGAACGGAAACATGAGGATCAGCGCTTGCAAAAAATAGAGCGTGAGCAATCCGCATTCGATGCAAAGTTTGACGAAAAATTGTACGAAGATTTTTGTCTTGAAAAGACGCAAAGCGTCATCGATCAACTCGATGATTCAGAGCATGCTCTCCTGACAAAGAAAGCCACCAGTCAGCTCGAAATAGAATTCCCAAAGGACAAAAAATTCCTTGCGGGTCATGTTCTCGCTGTTGAGCGTCGGCTCGTTCGAGATCAGCTCGATCTTCCAGATTTTGAGACCTGGAAGAAGAACCATTCTTAGAGTGTCGGACGTCCGACATACTCTTTTGCATTGACCCAAATACTGCACAATACAGTGAGATGTTTAGGGCACGATCGCCTATAGCTCAAATAGTGCGATATTAAAGTGAGATGTTTAGGGCACGATAGTGTGAGGTTTAGGGCACGCAACTGAGATGTTTAGGGCACGATTTTGAGATGTTTAGGGCACGCTCATCTACGTTAATATTCGCTGTAACCCGCACTGTTATCACGTTTGATGACATCACGTTCCCAAGTGCAATACTTTCTAATACTTTCTAATACTTTCTACACCGCTGACGCGCTGCTTGTGTGGATAAGTTTTAAAAGAACAGGGAAGGGAACAACGCGCTATCGCGCTTTCCTCAAATGAGGGGAGCGAACTCGCTCCACGGATGCCCGCAAAGTTGCTCCATGGACCCTACCATTCACCTTACCATCCTAGAGATGGTAGGGGAGGTTCGCCTCAGATCAGTGCTAACGCCCTGATGCACCGGCAGTTACTTGTCCTCGCCGTCTAGCCGCTTCGCGCCCGACTTCGCTTCGCATCATACCAACCACTCTAACCGATCACCATGTCACACTGATGTGTGGCCTGCTGATCGATCAGAAGCGTCTGCTACTCCGACCTACGGCGCGTGAGTCGGCTAATGCCTCTCACGCTATGCCTGGTCTCCGGTCTGGCTCATGCCAGACTGAAGCGAAGCGAAGTCGGGCGCTCGCTTTTTTCTGATGAAAAAAGACGGTGCCGACGGCGAGGACTTTTACTCTTGCAGAGAGCAACTACTTTTCGCTTCGCGGAGGTTCACAACTACGCCAAATGACTAGTGTGAGAAGAGATTGTGCATGCGTACGCATGGGTGAAACTTTTCGTGCCATTTTGGCACGTCACAGTGAGAATGTCGGACGTCCGACATTTCCGTAATCTTATTTTTTTGGTGCGCAGGCTATTCGCCAAATGGCGCAGAAAAGGGGCCTGGATTGAGAGAAAAAATCTGAGCAGATTTTGAGGTAAAAAAGAGACTTTCTTTTAGTCTTCCCCACAGTGATGACCGTCCAGTATTTGCACAGACTTCGCGTAGTTCGAGCGCGCCTTTTTCTGTATGGTGAAATCCAAGAAACTAGAGTATTTGGTCGCGATGTGTGATGTTGCACATTGCGCTTTTTTCATCTGATTTTATGAAATGTCGGACGTCCGACATTTCGATCGTTTGCGTTCGCAAATGTAAAATAACCTGACCTTTCGGAGAAAAATGCCAGACTCTTTTTCTGCGTTGCCGACGCATCAGCGGAGGTTGGAACAACGCGGGAAAGAGGACTGCTCGTGCACGCACAGGGAGACAGAATATGGTGGGAGCTCTGCGAAATATTTTCTGGATTTTTTCCGTGTTTTTTGATGGAAGGTCGCCGACCATCAGGGCGGTTGCAACGACCTGGAGCGTGCTCCGTGTTTTTCTCTTGCACCTATTGGAAACAATAAGGTGCAGTATCTTGTACCCAGCAGTAGGAGAAATATATGAAACACGTTATTGACGCACTCAGCTTGAAAGTCGAGGTAGATCCCGTTGAAGACGGCCTCAACAACGGCCCATATTACCGGGATGAAGTGATTCCAAAATTTGGAGCAGTGTATGTTCTTTGGGATCGGGACTCAGTGGCATACGTTGGGATGACGAAAGATCTCAATCGACGCATTCATGAGCATGCTAAAGAAAAAGTATTCACGCACTTCACGTACTTTGCATGTACCGATCATGATCGGCGGGAAGAGCTCGAGATTATCTTATACGAGGTGTTTGATCCAGCGCTCAACAAAGAGCACCCTGGACAAACACATGCTCGCTCGAATCCAGCGAGGTACTGGTATGAGGGTGACGACGATAAAGACATTGGGCCGTTTCCTGACGAGGATGAAGAATTTAGTATTAAGATATCTCCTCACGATCAGCCAGATAATGAGTTTCCTTTTCACGCAAAGTGAAGAATTTAGTTTCTGTGGTTTTCCGTTTCACTGGATTGCGTGAGTGCGGATATCGGACGTCCGATACTCGGTATTGATCGATCTATATCCAGATTTCTAGCTTCCTCATAGAGCCCATATTTTGGCCCCTGACGCGTTTATCATTTCTTTATATACAAAACTGTTATCGCGGCCCTAAAAGCTCACCTGGGGCCGTTTTTTTCGCTCTAGGGGGTTCCCTGTAGGCTCATTGTTCGCAATTTGGGGCATCCGCGTAATTCGCCTCGAACTCTTCATCCCGCGTTGCGGGATTTCGAGTCCGGACGAATTCACGCGCCACGTTTAGGGAACCCACCCAACCCCCAGGACGCCTCGCCGGGGAACGGGAAGGGACGGGGCCGGAGGGGAGGGTTCCTTCCTGATACATCTCTTCAGTATACCGCCTACCGCACCACGCACACGCTACGGGCCCCGCCCCGCATGCGCAGGGCTTAAGCCCCTGCGCGCGGTCGTGGTGCTGCTCCGTCGCGTCAAGCCCGCTTCGCTTTACTTGACCCGCCGTCGCTACGGCTGTGTTCGTGAGATGTAATCAGTAAGCGAACCATATGGGAAAGTTTGGAAAAAAGGGCGGGGCGGGGACAACCGCAAAGAAGAAAGGCCACAGTTCTCCGATGCAGAAGCGGGACTGGGCAACAGGGATGGAGGAGTACGAAGATGCGGTACCTCTCCTCGTGGAGCATGTAAAAAAAGGTACGGCGTGGAGTGGGAACGAGCTCGTGTACTTAAACGCGATGTGGGATGCCTGTGGCGTCGTTGCCAAGGAGCTCGGGTATGTTGATGAAGAGTAATTACATAAGAATAATGATATGCAGTTGATAACAAAAGAGCAGCGAGAGCAGTTGCTACGCAACGGGCGGAAGACGGCTAGCAGCGCTACAACGTATCCAGAGATGGTGATCGATCATAAGCCCGTCGTGAAACTCTTTACGCCTGACGCCCAGTGTACGTGGCTGCTCAGCGAGCTTGATCCAGAGCGACCGGACAGTGCTTTTGGGTTGTGTGATCTCGGGATGGGCTTTCCCGAGTTGGGAACAGTTTCCCTTACAGAATTACGCGGTGTGCGGGGTGCGCTGGGCTTGCCCATTGAGCGCGACCTGGGTTTTGAAGCGGCTTATTCCCTCAGTGGGTATGTTGATGCTGCTGTGGAACAGCGGGGAATCATCGCGTAATAATTAACAACACGACAATGAAAAAGTATCCATCGAAAAAAGCAGACCGACGCAATGTGCGAAGAGATTCAAGCATGATGTTTTGGCTTGCGATCGCGGGGTCAGGGTTAGCCTATCTCAGTATGGTTGGTGGGTTATAGCAAGAGGGGGTGTGGGCAATTGACAGTCCGCACCCCTATGGTAGATTTAAGTTGTACTAATGAAAATATATGAGCAAGGATTTAAACGTAGAAGGGATGACGCGGGGCGATTTTGAGCAGATGTTTGGTGATGTAAAGGAATCATTCACTGCAGAAATTACGAAAACGCAGGAGGTGTTGCGTAGTGAGATGCAGGATGGTTTCAAAGAATTGAATACCAAGATCGATCGTATAGGTGCACGAACAAACGAAGATACTAGTGCTGCGCTTAAGGGTGTTGCGGCACTCGATAAAGATGTTGCAAAAATTAAGAAGCACTTAGCACTTGCATAGCATATGGAACAACAGCGAGAGAGTCAGACTGATACGTTGATAGAGGAGATGCGCGCCGTCAGAAGCGCAGCATCTAAATTAGATGGTGCGGTATATCATTGCAGCTCATTAGAGGATTCAGGCCTTGTACCCGCACCGCAAGAAATACAAACGATATCACGCTTATCACGAGCACTCCACGATGTTACATCGGCATTTCATGAAAACATATTGCTCTATTGCGATGCTGTGAGTACAAAACGCAATCAATGTACCTGCGCGGGGGACTCGACAAAGAAGGCGCACTAAATTTCTGATCAGTGCAAACTATGAAAGCCCTGTTAGGGGCTTTTTTGTGCGCGATATGGAATGCCTACGGCATGCGATTTGGGGCGGTCGGCTCGGCGGCTATTAGATTCCCAGGGACAAACGTGGGGGGAGGGAACGGGGCCAGGCATGCGCGCTTTGCGCGCTGGTAAAACCGGGTAGAAAAACGTTCCTTTTTCTACCACGCATTGACCGCCTCGGCGCGTTCTTCTTCGCCAACCAAATCCATGTAAATCGCGGTCGTGTCTAGGCTGGTATGTCCAAGCCATTTCTGAATCAAGCGCGGATTGCGGGTTTTTGAGCCATGCGAACGCCGAAGGCATGCCGTAGCCCCTTGGGGCTGGCGTAGTCGCCCTCGATGCCTGCCGCTGTCATCACAGCCCAGATATGTTTTGTGGCTTGTGTGTGACCCCACGACCAGAGCAGGGCTGTATCGCCGCTGCCTTTGGTCTTCTGAACTTGCGAATATCATGGCTGCAGATGAAGAAGCCCCCCGCCGCAGTCGTCGAGTTAGAAACCCCGTAATACTGATACCTGTCTTTCCTGTCGTTTACTCCTCTAAGTGATTACGATTAAGGTGTGGTGATATGGGAAAGGCACACACAATACGATTCGCTGTTGGCACGCCCGAGGAGCCGTATTCCAGCGTATGGCGCTTTGTCGTTAATAAAAACGACGTTTATCTCGGTTCGTCAAAAGAGACGATGGGGATTTTAAAAATATCCCTACATCAGAGCGGAGTCTGGGTACTTGCCGCCACAGAGCAGTCAGGAGCAACCTTCGAGGATGGGAATCGCCGTGCCAAAAAATGGAATCGCCCACTGGAACATGCAAAAGGTATCACTCGTGGCCCATCGATTCTCGTGCCTCATACATCATTAGGTTCTCGCAAATACAAAGAAAATGAGCAAAAGAAGGTTCAGTGGTTCGATGCCCCGGCGGTAGGAGAAGTCGTCGAATTTAGCATCTACTTCTTAGAGCCGAATACTAACTTTAAGTATGGTGACAATCTCACGCCTTTAAGTGTTGTTAATCTTGAAAATGGTGGTGAGGTAGTGTTGTTTAAGGGCGTGCTACCTGCAACGCCAGAATATATGGCTACATGCGAGAAATTGCTTCGCGAGAGTGTCCTCCGAGCTGACGATACACGCAAAGTGAAAGAACATTCCTTCCTTTGGGTCCCCCTCGGTCAGAATAGTTGCAGCCTCTCTTTGAGAGAATACTTATAATGTGAGAGGGCGAGATAGAGGAAAGAAATGGGATATTCCCCAGAGCGAAGAGAGTCTGTGTTGAAGAAGATGTTGCCCCCGAACAATGTTTCGGTAGCTGCACTGTCAAAAGAAGAAGGTATTTCAGACGCCACCCTGTATCTTTGGCGTAAGCAAGCGAGAAACGAGGGTCGACTGATGCCGGATTCAGACAGTACACCAAAGGGTTGGACGTCATCGGACAAATTTGCTGCGGTGATGGAGACGGCGTCGATGAACGAGGCAGAGAAGTCAGCTTACTGTCGGGAACGAGGTATCTACGCTGAGCAACTATCTCAATGGCGCACTGCCTGTGAGCAAGCCAATGATTGGCAGAAGAGCTCGGAGAAGTCGCTCAAGGCAAGCACAAAGAACTCCCGCAAACGGATCAGCAAACTGGAAAAAGAGCTGGCCCGAAAAGAGAAGGCACTGGCGGAGGCGGCAGCATTGCTGGTGCTGCGAAAAAAGTACAATGCGATGTTTCAGGACGACGAGGACGACAAGTGAGTCTGGAACATCGCCAGCATATCGTCGGACTGATCAAAGAGGCGCGTGCCAACGGTGCCCGAATTGGGCCTGCGTGTGAGAGCGTGAATATCGATACAGCCACGTTTCGGCGGTGGCACTATAACGGTCAGGTGATTGCAGATCGTCGAGCCCAGGCGATCAGGCCGATGCCAGCGAATAAGCTGAGTCAGCAGGAACGTGAGCTGGTATTGTTGACGTGCAATTTGCCAGAATTTAGTAGTTTGCCACCGAGCCAAATAGTGCCGGTATTGGCAGACCAGGGGACATACATAGCATCTGAATCGACCTACTATCGCGTGCTGCATGAAGCCAATCAGCAGCGTGATCGGGGACGCGCAAAAGCACGACAGGGGCGTGCAAAGCCGGATGAATTTGTTGCCACGGGCCCGAACCAGTGCTGGACGTGGGATGTGACGTGGCTGAAAAGTCCGGTAGCAGGAATGTTCTATTACTTGTACATGGTATCGGATCTGTACAGTCGTAAGATAGTGTCCTGGGAAGTGCATGAAACTGAATGTGGAGAGCTTGCTTCAGAGTTGATCACTCGTGGCGTAATGGCCGAGGGTTTTCCGAAGGGACTGCAGACGCTGCACGCGGACAACGGTTCGATACAGAAATCGTCAACCCTGCGGGCAACATTGGAAAGACTCGGCGTATCACCGTCCTACAGTCGACCGCGGGTAAGCAACGATAATGCGTTCGCAGAGTCATTGTTCAGAACCTTTAAATACAGGCCCGATTATCCGCTAAGCGGATTTTCAAGCCTAGAGCTGGCGCGACAATGGGTTGGCAAGTTTGTGCATTGGTACAACCACAAGCATCGTCATAGCAAGCTGAAATTCGTGACGCCCTCGCAACGCCATAATGGCGAAGACATCAAGATACTAGCAGATCGAGATGATCTCTATCGAGAGACGAAGAAGAGAAACCCGGTGCGCTGGAGCGGCGATACTCGAAACTGGAACCGCCCCGGAGCTGTTGTGTTGAATCCGGACGTAACGAAAAAATGTGGGCAGGAAAAATTGGTAGAAGCTGCTTAGAAAATGTTGCAACTATGTTGACAAACATCGGGGTATCGCAAAGTCCCAACGACCCTAAAGTTCCGATGATTACGGAGATGGCAGCAAATTTACGACCAAAAATGGAGCTTGCGGATGCCGTTCGTGCGGCACTGTCATCCAATAAAAAGCGATTCTAGAAACTGTTTCTCTTTTGCTTTGGCAATGGCAAAAAAGAGTCGCGATTTTCCCGTCTCACAAACGACCGTTTTCGAGAAGGTAGGGCGTTGTTTTCGACGAGACAAACGATCTTTACTATGCAACAGCGTCTAAAGTAAACCTTTTCACAGATGCGTTATAATGCAGTTTTGTTCTTGGTTTAGCTCTCCTGAAAGTAAGGGGCACCAGTTCCACCGCACAAAAGATATTCCACTAGGCATCGGTCTCAAGAGTGGCTTTAGGCCGAGGATGGTATAAATCGATAGAAAATAGGCATCTTTAAGATACGAAATACACTCCGCACAGTACCCACTGTCACCAGTACTGTAATAATGCCCCCCTAGCAGCAACATAAAGTTGACCCCCCTGTATTCTGGGCACGGCCGTTAC
>JAVJHY011809066.1:0-36535 GCA_035593235.1 Phascolosoma agassizii
ACAAGACCAACTGGGCCTTGCCGATCGACGAACCCCCGTTCGAGGCATACGTCACCACAACCGGCATCACGTTTACGTTTGGTGGCCTGAAGATCAATGAGCACGGCGAAGTCGCGGTATGGCGGCTGCGTCTAGGAAGTCCCGCCTGAGCTCTCGAGAGGCAAGCGAACCGCCATCGATCGATGAATCAACCGTTCTCAGATCGATGGACAAAGCACCGTAGCGCTGGCCCAAGAGGGGCCGGTGAGGACTGAAGACACATGTCCGATGAACCCCTGATCGCCGTATTCGTCGACTACGAGAACCTTGCGCTGGGCGCTCGGGATTCGAAATGGCGACACCTGAACATCGAACATATGTATCTTGTCATAACGCGCGGCAATGTGGCCGTCGGGGCGCAAAGTGTGATCTCGAAAGGCTTCGTTCAGCGAGTGGCCATTTTGGACTGGGACGTTCATCACGGGAACGGAACGCAGGAGCTCTTTTGGACCAGGGGAGACGTCCTCTACGCGAGCTGGCATCAGGAGCACATTTTTCCGTTCAGCGGCCAAGCAGATGAGCATGGAGACAGAGACGGGCTTGGGGCGACAGTCAACTGCCCCCTGGCCGCTGGCGCGGGTGAAAGCGAGTTTCTCGAGGCCTGGGAACGAGTCATTCGACCGGCACTTGAACATCACCGACCCGAGTTGGTCTTTGTCTCGGCGGGGTTTGACGCTGATTACCGGGACCCTTTGGCTAGACTCCGTATGACGCCGACCGGATTTCAACATCTGTCGCAGGCCGTGGTTGAGTTTGTCGATGTACACTGCCAGGGTCGCCTCGTTTCGGTTCTGGAGGGAGGCTACAACACCGATGCTCTCGCCGAAGACGTTGAAGCCCACGTTAAGACTCTTCTCTAGGCTACATATCTCAGGACACCTTTCCACGAAGCACTGAGACATGTAGGCTGGGCGCTAGGAGGACTCATCATCGACTGGCAAACGCGATACAAAGATAAAGAGGCAACCCTGCCTGACGTCGTGGAGCGAATCCCGAAAGGGAAGCACATTTTCATCGGATCTGGGGCAGCCGAACCTGTGAGATTGGTGGAAGCGCTTGCCTTGAGAGCGCGACATTTCGCTGACAACCCGGTGATGCATCTTCTTACTCTTGGACCGGCACCGTACGTCGACCGTCGGCACGAGGACTCCTTTCGGCACAACGCCTTTTTCATTGGACCCAACGTCCGCGAAGCCGTTCATGAAGGCAGGGCGGACTATACGCCGGTTTTCCTCTCGCAAATCCCACGACTCATTCGCTCGCGTCGCATCGACGTGGACGTCGCGCTCATTCAGACGACACCTCCTGACGCTCTCGGCTTCGTCAATCTCGGCGTTTCCGTTGATATCGTTCTGGCTGCGATCGAGGCCGCGACTCTAGTGATCGCGGAGATCAATCCGAACATGCCGCTGATCTATGGCTCCGGATTCATTCCCATGGACAGCATCGACGCTTGGGTACTTCATCCATCGAAACTCCTCGTGATCGAACGAGAGGCTCCGGATGACATAGCCTTAGAAATCGGCCGAAACGTCGCCTCCCTGGTTGAAGATGAAGCCACGCTCCAGATCGGTATCGGCCAGATTCCGGATGCGACTTTATTGGCTCTCGAGAGCAAGAAAGATTTAGGCGTCTGGACCGAGATGCTTCCAGACGGAGTCATCGACCTCATCGAGATCCGATTCCGTCCAATTGATGTCACCGACGAGCAAAAGATGAGCGATCTTTTCTATCGTTTCTCTGACGAGACTGTGTACCGGCGGTGGATGATGGCCGTCCCTCGCATGCCCCATCGGAATCTTCTCCACTACCTGAAAACCGACGAATTCAAGAATGTCGCCATTGTCGCGGAAACGACAAAGACGGATGCTGAGTCCGAGCTCATCGGGGTCGGCCGCTACCACACGGATCCCGCCATCAACTACGCTGAAGTCGCTTTGATCGTTCGCGACGACTACCAGGGGCAAGGCATTGGATCCACCCTTTTTGCCCATCTGCTGGAAATTGCGAAGAAAAATGGTGTGGAAGGTTTTACTGCAGAAGTCCTCGCCACGAACCAAGCCATGCTCCAGGTTTTTCGTAAATCAGGACTTTCGCTTGAAAGTATACTCTCAAGCGGAGTCTACAGTGTGAAGATGCCTTTCAACGGTGAGCATTCCCCCAAAGCACCGACTTTTAGCGAGAGCTGAGGGAAAGAACTGTGTCCATCTTCATCGTCTCCACCGCATCGTTACTCATTGCTGTAGTGATTTTGCTTCCTATTGTGGATGAAGAGATTTACAGCCCCATCAAAGCATTCAGCGCGGATTGTGGTTTTGCCGGCAAGCCCAATCGAGATCATCTCAAAGAACGAGGCATGTACAACTTCCACTCCGTTCTGTTGATTATTCGTTGCATTTTCTAACCATGCGCGGGATTATCCAATTTTCTACCCCATAACTTATGCTGTAAGAAACCACGCTACCTCGCGTGGTACTATCCAGCATTGACCCTTTTCACGGAGGCACACATGGAAAAACAAACCATGATTAAACGGCTCAACGAGGATCTCGCCGGTGAACTCGGCGCGATCATTCAATACCTCACCTACGCCGCGAAGGCAACCGGTCCTTACCGTCCGCAACTGTCACAATTTTTCCTCACTGAAGTCGCCGACGAACAACTTCACGCACAGTTTCTTGCTAACAAAATCGTTGCATTGGGTGGCGAACCTACCACCATTCCCCGCCCCGTTCCTGTAGCAAAAACAAATCAAGAAATGCTGCACGCCATACTTACTGCCGAGAGACAAGCGACAGAAGATTACACGCAACGTGCAAAGGAAGCTGACGAATTCGGAGACAAGGGATTAGTTGTGCAACTGGAAGATATGGTCCGTGATGAGAGTGGTCATTCCGAGGAAACCGAAAGAATCTTGCGGGATTGGCCGCTCTAATTCGTTGCACAATAAAGCGGTTCACCCGAGGTCGCTCGCTTTACTGTTCTTCGTGCATCTCTGTCGTAAGGTAGAACAATTCGCGGAGCAGCGGAGCCCTCATAGGGGTTTATGCCTGTCACTTGGAGAAGGTTCGATTTGTTATGCAAATTTTGCGAGCTGGCATTCTCTACTTCGCTGTCGTGTTTGGGGCGGGCTTCTTGCTCGGATTCATTCGCATCCTTTGGGTGGTGCCGCGTCTCGGTGAGAGGACTGCCGAACTGCTGGAGACACCCATCCTGATGCTTGGTGTGTTTGCTATGATGCCGCTTGTCGGCAAGCCTCCTATCGACCCCTGAATTGAACCATGAACGCCTTGGCAAATAAGACACCCACCTGCCCCGATCATCCTCAACGAACACCAATTGACCAGCTTCTTCACGAACTAAACTCGTCGGTAGTATGGAGAGCTTCCAAAAGATGCTCCCTGCCCGGGCAAAAGTGCGTCGTGATCATGATGTCGTTGAAGTCGAAGCTACAGAGCTAGTTCCTGGAGATATCATGATCCTGTTTGAAGGCGATCGGATTCCCGCCGATGGTCGCTTGATCACTTCCAGTCATCTGAAGGTTGACCAAAGCAGTTTGACCGGCGAGAGCGAACCGGTGTTGCTCGATGTGCGCGAGAACGACGAGAACATCTTGGATAGCCGGAACATGGTATTCTCAGGTTCTCTTGCAGAAAGTGGTAGTGGCGAAGTTCTAATCTGCCGAACTGCCATGGATACGGAGATCGGAAACATCGCCAAGTTGACGAAGGAAATGGAAGATGTGGACCCGCCGATCCGCAAAGAACTCAAACATTTTATTAAGATCATCAGCACGATCGCCATCGTACTCGCTACGCTGTTCTTTCTCGTCAGCGTGGTCATCGGCAATGGCCCAATCGGCAGCCTGATCTTTGCCATTGGCATTATCGTAGCCAACGTGCCGGAAGGTCTATTGCCCACCGTCACGTTGGCCTTGACGATGGCCAGCAAACGGATGGCCAAAAAGAACGCGTTGATCAAGAATCTAGAGAGTGTTGAGACGTTAGGTAGCACGACCGTTATTTGTACAGATAAAACCGGAACACTGACCCAAAATCGAATCCGTGTTCACACCATTGAAACCACAAATCATAGCTATGAATTTGGGACGGGCGACGAAGATCAGAGTGTAGAACTTAAGTATTTACGTCGCGTTATGGTGCTTTGCAACAATGCTCGCCTCACCGAGTCTGGCTATCTTGGCGACTCGACCGAGGCGGCACTATTGGTATGCGCCGAACAGGTCAGCAGCATAGAGAATATCAAAGGCTTTGAGCGGGTGGCGGAAAAGCCTTTCTCCTCGACAAGCAAACATATGATCACGGTACATCGGTTGCCCGACGACAAAGACTTCGAAGCCTACCTAAAAGGCGCACCTGAAATGGTTTTGGCCAGTTGTGACAGAGTTCGACAAGAGGGAGTCGTGCATACGTTGTCAGACGAACAAAGGGACATCATTGTTAGCAAGCTAGTCACGATGGCTAGCGGTGGCGAAAGGTGCCTAGGTCTTGCGATGAGACCCAATGCGGACGAGTCTATCCACGAAAACGGTTACATCTTTCTCGGGATTGCTGGCATGCTGGATCCGCCAAGACCGGAAGTCCCCAATGCCGTGAAGAAATGCCGTGTGGCCGGTATTCGAGTGTTCATGCTAACCGGCGACTATGGCATTACCGCAGAAACCATTGCCAATAGAATCGGTTTACTTACAGGGCAAGGCAGAGTGATACAGGCAGACGTTCTGTCCACAATGGATGATGAGACCTTGACCATGGTTCTAGATGAAGAGGAGCTTGTCTTTGCCTGTATCACGCCGATGCAGAAATTGCGAATCGTTCAATGTCTACAAGCAAAGGGTGAGGTAGTCACGGTAACGGGGGATGGCGTCAACGATGCTCCTGCCCTGAAAAATGCAGATATGGGCGTGGCGATGGGGATCATGGGGACCGAGGTTGCGAAGGAAGCTAGCAACATGATCCTCATGGACGATAATTTCGCAACGATCGTAGCCGCGGTGGAAGAAGGTCGAACTGTTTTCGATAATATCAAGAAATTCGTCGCGTATATTCTTACAAGCAATATCCCCGAGATACTACCGTTCATTGCCTTTGTGTTACTAGGGATTCCACTGCCGTTAACGGTGGTGCTGATCCTTGCCATTGATCTGGGCACAGACATTCTTCCCGCATTGGGTCTTGGTGCGGAACAACCTGAAACGGATGTGATGCTAACGCCACCGAGAAAACGAAGTGAACGTTTGTTGACACGCAACCTTTTAACCATGAGTTATGGCATTGTTGGAATGATTCAGGCAGCTGCAGGGTTTTTTTCCTACTTTGTGGTCCTTTACACGAACGGCTGGCAGTACGGGCAAGATTTGGCTCCGTCTGACCCAATCTATCGTACTGCCATTACAGCATTTTTTGCCTCGATCATCATCTGTCAGATTGCCGATGTCATCATTTGTCGCACACGTCGTCAAAGTCTTCTCACCGTCGGTTTCCTCAGTAACAAGTTGGTGATCGTAGGTATATTTTGTGAGCTGACCTTGTTGCTACTGATCAGCTATGTGCCTGCTTTCAATACCGTGTTTGGTACAGCACCTCTGAAAGCATGGCACCTGATACTCAGCGTCCCGTTCGCAATAGCCATCCTTGTGGGTGACGAAATCCGCCGTTTCTTTGTAAGAAGAGAACATCCGTTTGTATTGAGATGGCTGACATGGTGATTTAGCCGCAACTCTCAGTGCACCTTTCCACGGCGCACTGAGAGTTGCGGGTTAGTTGGCTCGTCCCAGCCGCATGTACGCAACCTCGACAGTACCGATGCTTCATCGGGTATTCCCTGATATGCTTAGAAGGGCACGCCCCGATTGTTAGTACAAACGGAATATCCTACATTCAACCTAAAGGCAGAAATTCTGAGGAACGTCACTTGAGACGATAGGTGGAGTAACAAAAATAGTAAAAGGAGAATTCATTATGAAAGTCACAAACAAAAAGAAGAAACGTGATCGGGGCAATGTGCCAGTTCGCACGTCAGACCATCCGGTGCTCGGCCTGAGGCAGGGTATCGACAATATGTTTGACGACTTTTTCAACGACTTTGCTCTATCGCCGCTTTGGAGTGGTTCTCCATGGCCAAGTCTTAGCAGAGGCAATGGTGACGTGGTCCAATTGAGCCCGAACGTGGACGTGACGGAGAGTGAAGAATCGTTCAAGGTGACAGCGGAGTTAGCTGGCCTCGAAGAAAAAGATGTCGAGATCATTCTTGATGACGATCGTCTTACGATCAAGGGCGAGAAGGAGGAGAAGAAAGAGGAAAAGGAAGACGATTACCACATCTCCGAGCGTTATTACGGGGCATTCGAACGTTCATTCAGCTTGCCGAAAAGCGTCGACAGAGATCATGTGAAAGCGAATATGAAGAGCGGCGTGCTCTCTATAACGTTGCCAAAGTCCAAGGAAGCAAAAGCCTCATCTAAGAAAATTGATATCACGAAGGACTAAATGAGGTCGACGTACATAGTAAAGAGCACTTGTTACGCTAGGAAGGAGTAAAAAGCATGCTACAGTACGAATTAGACGAAGACACCGCCGTTCTTGAAATGCGTCCAGCCGGGCCTCTTAAAAAGGAGGATTTTGAGAGGCTTGCAAAGACGGTCGATCCATATATCGAGAAAGAAGGAAAGCTGGTGGGAATAATGATCGCATCGGAGCACTTTCCTGGTTGGCAAAGCCTAGGTGCCATGGTGCAACACTTTCAATTTGTTCGCAGCCACCATGCAAAGATCGAGAGAGTCGCCTTGGTCACAGACTCCAAGTTAGGTGATATCGCAGAGAAGCTAGGGGCCCATTTTGTCTCGGCCACAATCAAACATTTTCCAGCGGGAGAAGCAAAGGCCGCCAAGGCTTGGCTTGAAATCTCATCGACGGCTGCTTTTTCTGGCTAGTGTTGCTCTGTGGTGGGAATCAACGGAGCCATCTGAGGGCATGGTGCTGGAAGATGGTCTCTGTCTTTTTGCCATGAGCCTAATGTTTTCCGAATACTCGTCCCAGCAACTTTGGGTATATGAATGAAAATGCATCTGTTTTTTCTCATGTAACGACGATAGGGGTAGGGATCAAGTAATTCTCTACCCCGATCCCTCACACGTCTCACCCATTGGATAGTGGCGGGTCTCGATGTCCGTTCTTCTTCTTTGGGCACCAACATGTAAACTCCTTTTTGGTTTTTTGTAATCTCCTGTGCTAGGACAAAGAGATGGACTTCATCTCCCTATGCAACGCACGACACTCTTGTTTGCTTTTGATGAGGCTAATGCGTGAAGCCCATAAGAGACACAACTCCCCATCCGGCCCGCTAAATCACAAAACGAGCAAAGAAGAAAGTATAAAAAACGAAAAGAAAAAAGTTGTCGTCGGGGCTGTTCTAGTAGACCCGTCATAACTTGGCGAAAATACATCAACGTGCTCGACGGTACGTCGCTATTGAAATGAGGCGAGTGCATTTCGAGCCGTAGATGCAGTACTATCCCCCACAGCAGGAAATTTATGATTTATCCGGGCTAGACCGAGGTTCCTGCTAGCATCGTTTTCATCTCTTCTATGTCCAAAGGCTACATGTGAAGCCATCAATATCGATACATCCATTTAAGAATTTTTGTTTTATAACATAGGGCATACTGGATCGTTTCAATGCATCATGCAGCGCTCACCGGGCACGAACATTTGATCTTCGATGTTACAAAGCGCAAGATACTGTGGTCCCGCCTTCCTTGTTGGACACAATATCCAATCTCGCCCCAATTAGGTTCGCACGATGTCGCATCGAATATATTCCTGCTCCCTGCTCTTTACCTGGTTGATGAGAGGTTCCCAAACCGTTGTCCTCAACGAAAAGCGCTACGTGGTTGTCCCGATTTTTGAGACGTATAGATATGTTCTCAGCCCTGGCATGCTGATTCGCGTTGTTGACTGCCTCCTGTGCGATTCGGTACAGTTGTAGCTTCGTGTCCTTACTCAAGTTGTCTTCTTCAAAAGGCTCCCCAGTGTAGGTACATGAGATGCCGAACATCGCTCGCCTCCTGGCGGCCAAATCGTTTAAGGCCTTGTTTAACCCGTCTATTTCTAGTGACAAAGGATATAACCCATAGGAAATATGCTTTATGTTATCCAACGCGCTTTGTGCGATGTTCTGAATATTGACGACGTCCGACTGAAATTTCTTGTTGTTTCCTGGATTTTCTTTTTCCAACACCTTGGCAAGAGTGGAAATACTCGTAATTTCTTGGGCCACGACATCATGCAATTCTTGTCCGATCAACTTCCGCGTTTCCTCCGTAGCTGCAACAACAGCTTTCTCCGCATCCCTTCGTTCACTGATATCCAGAATAATTGCGGTAAACGCGTTCACCTGACCGAACTGTGCATATTGCAGGTGTACTTCGAAAGGATAGGTAGACCCATCCTTTCGTCGATGACTTGTCGTGAACTGAACAAGTTCTAGTTCTCCAGTTCGGAGTGGCTGAACCATGGTGTCGAACGTTTCTCGAGTGTACTCTGGCTTTAGATCAAACGGTGTGAGGCATTCGAGTTCTTTCATGGAATAGCCAAGATTCTCGCGTGCCCCTCTATTTACGTGAATAAATTTCAAAGAACCTGCATGGAAAACATAGATCTCATTCAACGAATTCTCCACAATACGGCCGAAACTCGTTGCCCTTTCTTCAGCCTCTTTTTGCATGGTCAGATCTCGAATGACGCCAGTATATAAATGTTGTGACTGTAAATTCAGTTCACTCACAGAGAGGTCTAACGGAAAAAGCGTGCCATCTTTCTTCTTCCCTTTGACCTCACGGCCAATGCCAATAATTGTTTTTTCACCCGTGCGCAGATAGTTGGCAAGGTATTGATCATGGTTTGAACAGTCAGGTTCCGGCATCAGTATGCTTACGTTGTGACCGATGAGCTCTTCTTGCGGATATTGAAAGATACGCTCAGCTGCAGGATTCGCAGACTCAACGATACCATGTTCATCAATCGTAATGATCGCATCAACAGCGGTGTGAAGAATCGCCCTTAACCGCATCTGCTCATCGCGTCGTGCGGAATCTCTAAAATGAACACAAAAAAATGCCGTCACCCAAATCGCAAAAAGAAAGAAAAGACGGTTCGTGAATGCAATCCAAGGAGCACTACTCGATGGTGCGACAAAGTTCCCAAGAAGAGTTAATATCGTTGCGGCTAGTGCAAAGAACAGAATAAACTTACGCTGAGGTGACCACAAGGATAGCAAAACGAAAGCGACGTATAGTACACCGCCGGCTGCCCCTAAAGGAGTCGTCACCACGTCCAACAAAAACACTGCAACGGTGGCGAGGAATCCGCTCACGACGATCAACCATTTGCTTGCTCTTGCCATTGGTCCTCCGTTAATGATTTTCGATCCTATCAGATGGATGAATGAAAGATCCACAATTTTTGATAAAATAGCTTACTTCGAATAGCAGGTAAAACATGAAGATATGTGGAAAGATACAATTAAACGTCAGTATGTATCTTATGAATCTATTTATCCTACGTCTGCCGCGATGTAATACTTCTCAACGTACTCGCGCATCATGCGGTTCGAGCTGAATTTCGGTGTAAGTTGCGCCATGCTGGCCTTGATTCGTGCCAGCCAGTTACGCGGCATTCCCCTAGCGTCCCGGTCATAGAATTCGGGAATGACTTCCTGTTCGAGAATCTCATACAACTGCTGGGCCTCTCGCTGGTCCCATTCGGGCTCGTGATGTTCCCGCCCATCACCTAGGGCCCACCCGACCTCCGGACGGTAAGCTTCGGCCCACCAACCATCCAGCTCGGAAAGATTGAGACCCCCATTCACGAGAATCTTCATCCCGCTTGTCCCGCTTGCCTCCCAGGGAAGCAACGGTGTATTGATCCATACATCCACTCCCTGCACCAGATGCTCAGCCAGCGACATGTCGTAGTCTTCAAGAAAGACAACATGTTGGCGTAGATCGCCCTCGAACGCGAATTGGGCCATCGCTTGTATCGATTTCTTGCCGTTTTCGTCCCGAGGATGGGCCTTTCCTGCCACAACAAGCTGCACAGGTCGGTCAGTCCGTGTGAAAATATTCTTGAGCCTTTCCTTGTCCTGAATGATCAGTGTTGGCCGCTTGTATTCCGCAAACCTACGGGCAATACCAAGAGTAAGCGCATGAGGATCGAGCGTTTTTGCTGTATCCTCTACTACGATATCTTCTGCTCCGCGTTGGGCAAGCTGTCTTCGCAACCGACGCCGGACATATTCAACCAAATTGCGACGACCCTCGTTGCGCATGTTCCACACATCTTGTTCAGCAACATTATTTATCTCTTCGCAAATAGAATCGAGATCACCCAACCACCGGTCTTTCCCGCAAGCCTTCGTCCAGAGCTTATCGGCACCAGCAGAATCCCAAGATGGAACGTGGACTCCGTTGGTTACGTACCCGATGGGGACTGCATCTTCTGCAACATTCGGAAACAGGGGATGAAAGAGCCGTCGGCTCACTTCGCCGTGAAGCTTGCTAACCGCATTCATTCTTCCACTCCCTCGCACCGCCAGGTAGGCCATATTGACCCACTCGTTCACATCGTCAGGATGGAGTCTGGCAAGAGACAAGAGCTCGTGCCAGGGTACGTCAAATTTCTTCATGTAATGTTTGGCGAATGCGGCAATAACGTGGGGATCAAAGGTATCGAATCCTGCGGCCACCGGTGTATGTGTGGTGAACACGTTCCTCGTTCGAGTGGCCTTGATCGCTTCGTTGAAGGAGCCGCCATGTTGTTCCATGTAATGTCGCGCACGTTCCACGACCAAGAACGCGCTGTGTCCTTCGTTGAGGTGGCAAATGTCCGGCTCGATGCTTAAGGCGATTAGGGCGCGCCATCCAGCTATGCCCAGAACCGCCTCTTGCAACAGACGTATTTCAGGCGTGCCACCATAGAGTTCACCGGTAATTCCACGATCGTGAGGGCTGTTCAGGGGATCGTTACTATCCAGGAGGTACAAACTGACTTTCCCTACTTGAGCAAGCCACGCGCGCAGATACAAGATACGCCCGGGTAGCTCTAGAGACACACGTAGCCAGGTACCAGCGGAATCTCGCGCCGGAATAATGGGGAGACTGCCTGGATCGTTATACGGGTAGGCCTCCACCTGCCAGCCGTTGCTGTCCAGCACTTGCCGGAAATAGCCTTTCTGATACAACAGACCAACACCCACCAGCGGCACGCCGAGATCGCTCGCCGTCTTTAGGTGATCGCCGGCAAGGATACCCAAGCCCCCGGAATAGATCGGAAGCGCTTCACTCAATCCAAACTCCATGGAAAAATAAGCAATACATGTAACGGAGTTGTCTGCGTACGTTCGACCGTACCAGCCCGAATCATCCAAGTAGATTGCGTGAGCCTCTTGTTGACGCCAAAACTCTTCAAGAAACTCATTGTCTTGCGCCATGTCGTGAAGACGTTCCTCCGAAATGGCACGAAGAATCATCCATGGATTTCGGGTTCGTTCCCATAGCTCTGGTTCCATCTGTCGCCACAGTTTATCGGCGGAATGACTCCACGTCCATCGGAGGTCGAACGCCAAGTCTATCAGTCCCTCAAGTTCATCTGGTAGAGATCTTGGCGAATAGTAATTCAGCATAAAGCTACTCTCCACTTTGCGATGCTGTCTCATCTTCGTTGAGTCCACGACTCCATTTCCAATTAAGAATTTCCGGCATATCTTCGCCATGTTTGTGGATGTAGCTTTTGTGATCGAGTAATTTGTCCCGCACGAACTGTTTGGCGTGAGCAGCCCGTGATCCCAGACTCTTCACCCGATCGATGACATCGCTGACCAAATGGAAGCGACCCAACTCATTGAGCACGACCATGTCGAATGGCGTGGTCGTTGTTCCTTCTTCTTTGTAGCCACGCACGTGCAAGTTTTTGTGATTGGTGCGGCGATAGGTAAGCCGATGAATCAACCAGGGATAGCCATGATAGGCGAAGATGATCGGTTTGTCCCTGGTAAAAAGAACGTCGAACTCTTTATCAGGTAGTCCGTGAGGATGCTCACTCTGCGGTTGAAGTGTCATGAGGTCCACAATGTTGATCACTCGGATCTTCAAGTTCACGAAATGCTGCCGCAGGATCTCGACGGCAGCTAGTGTTTCCAAGGTAGGTACGTCACCTGCACAGGCCATCACGACATCGGGATCACTCCCCTCGTCGTTACTGGCCCATTCCCATATGCCAAAGCCGGCCGTGCAGTGTTTAATCGCATCGTCCATGTCTAACCACTGAAGTTCAGGTTGTTTGCCCGCCACAATGACATTAATGTAGTGGCGACTCCGTAGACAATGGTCGGTCACTGACAGTAGGGTATTGGTGTCCGGTGGCAGGTACACACGAATGATGTCGGATTTTTTGTTCACGACATGATCAATGAAACCGGGATCCTGGTGACTGAGTCCATTGTGGTCCTGCCGCCAAACGTGCGATGAAAGCAGGTAATTCAACGAGGCAATGGGACGTCGCCAAGGGATATGACGTGTCACTTTGAGCCACTTGGCATGTTGGTTGAACATCGAATCGACGATGTGAATGAATGCTTCGTAGCACGAAAAGAATCCGTGCCTGCCCGTCAGAAGGTATCCTTCCAGCCATCCTTCACACTGGTGCTCGCTCAACATCTCCATGACCCGACCGTCGGGAGCGACGTGATCGTCGATGGGGATCCTTTCCGCGGTCGAGCACCGGTCGGTCACCTCGAACAAGGCGCCCCAGCGATTCGATGCGGCTTCGTCAGGGCTGAAGACGCGAAAATTGCGCTGTTCCCAATTCAGCTTCATTACATCTCGGATGAAAGCCCCCATGATCCGAGTGGTTTCCGCATAGACCTCTCCTGGCTGCGGCACAGGCACTGCATAGTCACGGAAATTCGGCATCTTCAAGTCACGAAGAAGCAGACCTCCATTCGCATGCGGATTTGCGCCCATTCGACGTTCGGCTTTGGGGGCTAGTTCGGCCAACTCGGCAATGAGTTTGCCCTTCTCATCGAAAAGCTCCTCAGGCCCATAGCCTTTCATCCAGTCTTCGAGGAGTTTTATGTGGTCCGGTCGACTCGACATGTTCGACAACGGTACTTGGTGAGAGCGAAACGTACCCTCAGTCGGTACTCCGTCAACCTCTTTAGGTCCCGTCCATCCTTTGGGTGTTCGGAAAATAATCATCGGCCACACAGGTCGTTTCTTGAAGCCTTTAGTTCGTGCTTCCGTCTGGATCTGTTTGATCTCGGCGACGATCGTGTCGAACGTAGCAGCCATGAGCTGATGGACTTTGGTCGGATCACTTCCCTCAACAAAGTAGGGATTGTATCCATACCCACGAAACAATTGCTCAACTTCATCGTGGGGAATACGCGCCAGCACAGTCGGATTAGCGATCTTGTAACCGTTGAGATGTAGGATTGGGAGAACGGCTCCATCGTGCACCGGATTTAGAAATTTATTGGAGTGCCAACTGGTGGCCAGTGGACCGGTTTCGGCTTCCCCATCACCCACCACACAGGCGACGAGCAAGTCGGGATTGTCGAATGCGGCCCCGTAGGCGTGTGCCAACGCATATCCCAGTTCGCCGCCTTCGTGGATGGAGCCTGGTGTTTCTGAAGAAACATGACTTGGAATACCCCCAGGGAATGAAAACTGGGTAAATAGTTTCTGCATGCCAAGCTCATCTTGGGAGATGCTAGGATAGATCTCGCTATACGTCCCCTCAAGATATGTGTTGGCGACCAGACTTGGCCCGCCGTGCCCAGGACCGGTGATGTAGATCACGTTCAGATCATGTTCCTTGATGATCCGGTTCAAATGAACATAAATGAAATTCAACCCAGGTGTTGTACCCCAGTGGCCTAAGAGGCGCGGTTTGATATGCTCGAGTTTCAACGGCTCCTTCAAGAGCGGATTGTCGTAGAGATATATCTGACCCACCGATAGGTAGTTTGCCGCCCGCCAATAGGCATTCATTTTCTCCAGAAGCTGAAGCGACAAGGGCTCATTCATCACGATCTTCCTTTCCGGTACTGGTCATGCGGTAAACCGACTTGGCAATCATGACCTCCTCATCGGTTGCAATAACGCGGACCGTGACGGGGCTCGCGATGGTGGAAATAACGTCACTGTTACAATCGTTTCTTTTTTGATCGAGTTCGATTCCGAGAAATGCCAGTCCATCACAGCACCGGCCACGGATCACGGGTGCATTCTCCCCTATACCACCAGCGAATACTAACGTATCCAGTCCACCCAGTACCGCAGCAAACGCACCGATCCATTTTTTCACTGGGAAACATGCTTCGTCCGCTTGTCGCTCCACTTCACTCACTTCTCTCTGTATGGCAGATGTGGCGTAGCCGATATGACTTGATGGTGTTCCTCGTATGACCGCATTGTCACTTCTGTGGTTAGTTCAACCACTTCATAGTGTTTGCTGCGCCTACAAAAATCACATCAAGCGTTTTCCTGTGGATACGTTGGTCGCGCCAAAAACCGTACAACATCTTCACGTTGTTGAGAGGAAGCTCTCCATTCTCAAGGCCATCGGTGTTCACACCATGCCTCGCCCCGCCCTCTTCCTTCCCCAATGTTCCTCCACGATTCGCCGTGCGAAACAAATCGTTACGGCGTTTCGGGACCCGCCGGTTGCCGTCCACGTTAGTATCGCACTAAAAAAGAAGCGCTGGCCAAGAGAGCGTTTTATTCGGTTGCTCGAGTACATTGCCACAAGACACGAACGCAGTATTCTTATGATCCTGGATCCGCGCGAATCACTTGCCTATGGCCATGACCTTGAGGTGATCTTGCAGCGATGCTCTCACTCAATTGCGCAGCTGGCTTCCTTTTTTGATCTCGTTGCTCTACTTTCGTGTTGCAGTGAGGTCGTTGGACATGATAGCGCGATCGTCCACGTAGCGGCGGGATTGGGTAAACCCACATTCGGCATTTATGTGGAGGAAAATGTACAGGGGTACTACCCATGGGCTGTTCTGCATGTTGTCTTGGCTGGAAGAAAGAGCGCAGAGGATATTTCTGTGGAGAGTGCATGCGATGGATACGCGAGGTTGCTGGATGTGGCAAGAGAGGACATCCAAAAGAAGAACGCAGCCAAGATGCGATCACCGAATCGTTCATGCCAATAGCTCCGGCAGTTCACGAACCAATTGTTCACGGGATGCGCGAAGCTAGCCTGCATGTCTCACACTTTTTCTGCTGCAACTCCGTATAGCACCGCCAGCACAGGATGAATCGGCAAATCGCCAGTTCGCAGTGTGTCTACACGCACTCACCGGCGTTCCGCCGATTCATCCCGTGCTGGTGGCACTCTCCGGAGTTTCGCTACGAGAAAGTGTGAGACATGCAGGCAAGCCGCGTTCCACAAACGTCGGTTCTGGACAACTACCTTCTAACACTGAGCACACTGAGGCTCACTCTAACCAAGACCCATCTCCTATAAATAGACCGTAAGAAAAGGAGGCCTTGGGTGTATCTTGACACTTCCGAAAAGATGTCTTAACGTCTCGCTGGGTTGTTGTGACCTGTGTTAATAGGACGTAAACTATCATGCAAATCATTGTAGCGGAAGACGACTCTTTATTGGGTAAGACAATCAAGTCCCTCCTGGAAACCCATGGGCACCAGGTTCGGTTGGCACATGACGGTGAACGTGCCTTTCGTCTTTACCAACAGCAGAAAGCCAAAATCATGTTTAGCGACTGGGTGATGCCAGGGTACGACGGTTTGGAGTTGTGCAGACATATCCGGGCCGCCAGTGGCACGGAATATTGTTATTTCGTGATGCTTACAGCAAATACCGCAGAAGGAAATTACCAGAAAGCCATGGATGCGGGTGTGGATGACTTTCTGACCAAACCAGTCGAAAATGAGGAGCTGGTCGCTCGTTTGCGCGTAGCGGAGCGGATCATGAACTATATGGGTCACATTCGGCGGCTCGAATCGCTACTTCCCATTTGCTCATATTGCAAGAGGATCCGCAATGAGGAGAAAGGTTGGCAGGAGTTTGAACTCTACTTGCACGAACAGGCCGGCGCCGATTTCAGCCATGGCGTGTGTCCTACCTGCATGGAGAAGTACTTTGTGGGTAGCAAAGGTATCTAGACGGGTGACTCCCGTCCAGGATAGACAAACGGCTTTCCGGCATGCGGTCTGCTTTCTGTCAGTCCTAGCTTGGCTCGTCCTTATCCCTGCCATCCCCGCTGTAGCACAGGACACAGCAGACCCAGTTGCAGAAGAGATTCTGGGACTTAGCGAAGAACTGCCTGGTACCCCCCCAGTAGCTGTCGAACAACATGTTGTCCTCGAACATCAACTGACGCTGATGGGCCTGCTTCGATCTGGCGGCTGGGCCATGTGGCCTCTAGGATTGTTCTCCATTGCTGTCGTGGCATTGGCCACGTTTGTCACGTTGATCTTGCGTCCGTCCGAATTTTGCCCTCCTTCTCTCGTACGTGATCTCAAGAAGCATGCAGGGAAGTTCGAACTACGTAGTGCCCTGAAAAAAGCTGAAGCCAGCCCGTCCTATCTCGGTCGCATGTTGACCAAAGTGCTGCCCAGCATCGACCCGACCGATGACAAAACGCTTGGTCGCGAGCGGGTGCAGGACGCGATGGCGGAGTTCGGCACACGAAACAACGGACACTATATGTCCTGGGTAAATTATTTCTCCATCCTCGCACAAGCGGCACCCATGTTGGGACTTCTTGGAACGGTGTCTGGCATGATCAAGGCCTTCAGCACCATGGGCCGAGAGGGCATGGGAGACCCTTCTTTACTCGCCAGTAACATCAGTGAGGCGCTCGTTACAACAGCCGTGGGCCTACTGATCGCGGTGCCGGCGTTGCTGTTTTTTTTCATCTTTCGTAGTCGCTTAACCCAGCTCGTAGGAAACTGTGCTGACGTGGCTGACCATTTTCTGGAAACGGCATTGGCCTCTCTACAAACGTCACAAGCTCGCCGCCCAGTTTTACCAGATGGATTGCCTACATCCAGTCCTGGCAGGACACATTTGCCTCTTCAAACAACCGTCCCATCCTTTGATACGGAACGGTCAGATGCGGTTTCACAGGTCTGAATCGACACGTCATTCTCCCCCACCTCGCCGATTGGTTTACCGTGAAAAAGAACCGCGCAAAGAACCTCTTGGATGAGCACGTACCCGACATCGACATGTCGCCTATGATTGATTTGGTTTTCCTGCTCTTGATCTTCTTTATGACCAGTTCCTCGATGATCACCTATCTCAAAGACCAAAAGGTCGAACTGCCGATAGCCGACAGTGCACAGGTACCGAAATCCATGCAATCACGCTACCTCGTCAACGTGTACGCGGAAGGAAGCTATGGCGATGACCATGGTGCGACTGTGTCATTGGGTGAATTCAAACAGGCCTTACAAGGGTTGCACGTTGCAAATCCAGGGTTTCGTCTGTTCATCCGGGCGGATCGCCGTGCGACACATGGGGCCGTGAGACAACTCATGGATATCGCACGCAATGTTGGGGTCCATCACATCATTTTCTCTACGTACACCTCACGACGATGAACAACGGGATTTTTGACGGTATCGACCAAGAGACAGGGCCGCGCCTGCTGATGCCCGCTCTTATTGACGTCAGTTTCTTGCTGCTCATCTTCTTTATGGTGTCGGCCACCTTACAACGCCAGGAAGCAGACCTACGTTTGCAGCTGCCAGACTTCACCATCCTGGAGCAAGGCGACGTACCAAGCATGGAACATATGCGAATCGAGATCACGGGTCGCGGAGACATCAAACTGAATCGAGAGCTAGTCGCAGAACGGGGTGGAGCGTCCGACACCGACGTCCTTACAGAGCGTTTAGATCGTTATGTGGCAATGGCTTCTGCCACACGTAGCCAGTCCGGCGTCGTGCTGCAATGTGCTGACGCAGCATCTGAACAGCGGTTTATTGACGTGCTAAACGCGTGCAACAAAGCGGGCATCGAATCGGTTCAACTCGTGGGTGTAACGCAATGAGCCAGCAAGAGACGCAAGGACACAGCCACATGCTTATAAAGCGCACTGTTGCGGTTCTGTTCAGTATCGGGCTACACGCGATTCTTCTTGTCGGTTTCGCGTCCTACGTGATCCTTCCAGAGATCCAGGAATTGCCTAGTCTGGTTCTGTCGCCCGCTCTACCTGACGACTGGATCGTGGAGAAAGCTGACAACGGGGGCGTCTCCGGCTCGGAGGTCTTTCCCAAGAAGGAAGTGGATCGTTTGCTCTCCCAGACACCATTGGGTCTTTCCTCGATCCTCGCCCTCCCCTCTCCGACCACACCTATTCTGGACGCCCCGGTTGATGTACAAACCATGCCACGGGTGGCGAGCGAAAGAATGGAAAACATGTTCGCTTCGGTATCGTCACTCCAACCCGGTCGCCCGCGTCGCGCCGCCTTTGAAGGTACCGTCTATTTCTTCGACCGTGCTCGTCGTGTACGCAGTGGCCGAACTTGGTTTCGAGGAAAAGGCAGGGAAGAAAGCTCTCATAAACTCTATGCCTATGCGATGTGGGTGCCGGGTCGGGCGGACAAACGCGTCCAATCTAGCGTCCCTGTCATTAAGAAATGGGTCGGAGTGGACTATCAGGCTCATGTCCATTGGCCGGATCGGCTGGCAGGCATCTGTTCGTTCCGACTCACATCCGACGCGGCAGCGATCCTGCAGATCGATGGCAAGGATGTGATTGACCATGATGGGTCGCATGGATTTCGGCCCAAAGAGAAGACGCTGACACTGGAGCCTGGGCCACATCACTTTCGCCTGGCCTATTTGCAAGGACCACGCTCGAAGTTGGGCTTGTTGTTGCATTATCAGCATCCAAATACAGGTGGCTGGCGCCTTCTCGACATCCGGAATGTGCTGCGGGAGAATATCACAGCCATGGCCCACCCGCTTCGCCATGAATAGCTCACTCGCCAACTGGACGACGTGTCTGCTTACTCTATGGGTTTGCAACGTCTCGGCACAAGAAGCGCGACTGGAGGATCAACCAGAACATGCAGCCGCTTATAAGCAAGCCGTCGACTTGTTGGTTGCCGACAAACCGGCACAGGCTTTGGAGATCCTGGCGCGTTTGATTGATGACCACGGAGAGGACGCGGAAATTGTGCTTGGCCCCGCCTTTGGAAACCTACTCTACCATCAGGGCGTGGCCCATCAAATGCTGGGAGATTACACCTCTGCAGCAAAGGCTTTTGAACGTTGTTACGTACGTTTTCCTAATCAGGCATCGGAACCACATAACCGCAATGAATTCCGCAACCTAGCCCTCCATTCCTGGGCTTCAGTGGAACATATTCAGACCCACTACGGTAACGCCTCGAAGCTCTACGCGAAAGCTCTCAGTTCATTGGATCCTGAGTTGAATCCGAATAACTTGTTATTAAATCTTGGTATCTGTCTACGTCAAGACGGCCGACATGAGCCAGCGCTTCGTCACTTCGAGACGGTGCTCCATGGTGGAGCACAAAAACAAGCCACGTCATCGCAGCGATTGCGCGCATTTCTCCAATTGGCACGTCATTGGATTGAATTTGGCGACGCGAACAAAGCAAGCCAATTGCTTGATGAGCATGGCGAGCTACTCGATGCCATGGACCTGATGGACCCACTATTGCATCCGCTCTTACTTTATCTCGGAGAGCGCACCACCTATCTCAGTGAGCATGAGTTGGCTTTGCGGTGGTACGACATGGTAAGCGACGAAGCGCATCCTGCATTACGATTGGGCAAGGCGCATGCTTTCTTCGAACTTGGACGATTCCAGGATGCGTTCGATACCTATGAGCAACTGGCCCTTCTACAGGAACACGAAAAGCGAGATGAGATACTTCTTGCAGCGTCCTTGTCCGCTACGCACGTCGGCGATATGGAGCGGGCAGTTTCCTATGCCGAGCGTGTGCGCAATGAGTTTCCGACCTGGCGTAGGTGGCCTGAGGCCTATGTGGCTGTCTGTGACCGACTGTTGCGAGATGATCAGCCCGTCGACACCTTGAATTATGCAGAGGAAATGCGATGGCTTGTGGCCAACGAGACGAAAGAACGACAGCAGCTCGACTTTTTTGTGGCACTATCCAGTTTCCATCTTGGCGATGCCTCCCTTGCGGCGGAACGATTTCGGCTTTTTTCGGAGGAACATGTAGGTTCCGACCTGACTGGCAACGCAACCTACCAGGAGGCCTTATGCAGGCTACAGCTTGGGGAGGATGATTCAGCAGCGATTCTATTCGAGAACATATTGGCAATGCACGACGATACGACATGGAGCCCCGATGTCAGATATCGGTGTGCCCAGGCTTATCTCAACCAGAGTAGAACAAACCAGGCTATCGCTTTGCTGGAAGAGGTCCTACACTGCTTTGCCGATTCTCCCCAGGTACCAAATGCTCTTCTTCTGCTAGGCAACATCTATGTGGAGCAAGATCTGCTACACGACGCTTTGCTTCGATTTGAACAAGCATCGGTATTGGCCAACACCCTGGGAAACGAAGAAGCGTCAGCAGAGAGTCTGTCATCTCGGGCAGATGTATATCTCCAGTTAGGAAGGTGGACAGACAGTTTCATCCTTGCGAACGACATGTCTGACGCCTTTCCGTGTGCTATTCAAACCCGGACCACCTTTCTCAGAATCGCCGAATCTGCGGACCAACAAGAGGACTTGATACAGAGTCGAACCTTGCTGTGGAATTGGCTCACCAAACAAGCCGAACATCACTTCGCCGATGAGCTAGAAGCGATCGTTCAGATGTACTCGACACTATTCAAACGTAACCATACCTACGAGGAGCATCTGGATCATTTGGAGCAGCGTGTCGAAGAAGTCCCCGAGTCCACTGTTCTAACCGGCTTATTGTTGCATGAACAAATCAATGCATTGGCTGGAGCAGCGGATCGTCTGTCTGTGATCTCTGCTTTGCACGACCTGTTGTTGCGTGAATTCGATCTGACTGACTTGTCGACTGGGACGCTGTTACGCCTTGCTAGTTGGCTTGAGCAGAAAAACCGAACCGAGGAAGCACTGAACATCTACGAATTCGCGCTACGTTACCGAGACGAAAGCCCCCGACGGTTTCAGGTTGTGACCGAGTACGCACCGCTGCTTGCCAAGACCCGTAAAGACGGAGTCTATCAAAGAGCAAGCCAGTTGCTCACAGACGTCATGCAGCATGCAGATCAGCCTCACGCTCGGGAAACGGCCACCGCCGTACTTGCTAGGATGCAGTATCAGGCGTTGCGGTGGAGAGACTCAGGAGAAACCTGGCGACTCTATCTTGAGCATAAGGAATGGACCGATGTCAGAGCCGAAGCCACCTATCGCCTTGGCGCCTGCCTCGATCGACAAGGAAACACCGAGGAAGCTTTATCTCAATATCTAGCCGCATACATTCAATTCGAAGGACAAGTTCGTTGGTCATCGCCCGCATTCTTGCGGAGCGCTTTGATTGCCCAAGAACAAGGCGATCAGAAAAAGGCCTTCACAATTCTGGATGACATGATGTCGCGCATGGGACATCTCACACACCCGATCGTCAACAAAGCCCGCACGCTGCACCAGCGTTGGGGGTCAGCCGTTGATCGGCGCTGACCCCCGCATGAATCACAAATTTTCATCGCTAGAGCGTGAAGAGTGCTGCAGGTAAGGCTCAAAATACCCAAGCCTCGCGGGAAACCGTGTGGACACACTGTGACATGAGACGTGGGCATTCCGATGCTGTAGATGCAATACTATCCACAGAGTGGACGTCATCGTGGCATCACCTCGCTCTGTTTGGTCACCGTCCAACCTCTGTTCCAGTTTTTCGATCCACGAGTAACAAACGATCCATGTCGGTTAGTTTAAACGTGGCATGGGCACAGTATGAATATCATGAGCACGCATATCTGGCATATCTTTTGCTTCGTAGCACGGCTAGATTGTCTAAACCCTGACGGTTAGGCAGCAATACAATGAACAACAACGACCAACTTGAAAAACAACGTATCTCTGCACTGCGGGACTATGCCCTACTCGACATCCCTCCAGATGGGGTGGGGTATACGACCACATTACAGAACTGGCGGCTCGTTATTTTGATGTTCCCATATCCATAATCTCCCTTGTTGATGAGGATCGAATTTGGTTCAAATCAAAGCATGGTTTGACCATGAACGAGATTCCTCGTTCCCCTGGATTATGTGCATCCGTGATCTTGAGCGACAAAACATACATTATAAAAAATGCAATCGAAGACCCGAGAACATTATCAATCCTTTGGTTGCGGGAGAATTGGGACTTCGATTTTACGCGGCTACACCTCTGATTACATACGATGGGTATCGACTGGGAACAATCAGTATTATGGATCTTGAACCCAGGGACTTCGAAGCCGAAAAGAAGTCCGCTCTCTATAGATTTTCAAAACTAATTATGGATCAGGTCGAACTGCGTTTGTCAGCACGAAAAACGATTCGCAGTCTTTCTAATATTCTCACACGAATAAGGCATCCGGAGGAATTGGATAAGATGGTAAGAGTTTGTGCATGGTCAAAAAATATTTGCATAAACGGGAATTGGATGTCATTTGACGAGTTTTTGTCCTGGGAATTAGGACTAGATATAACACACGGGATTCATCCAGATGTCTATGAAACAGAAATCACTCGATGCAAGAGTGGCCCTTCTCCATAACATCGGACACGGAAAATACGCTTTTTTTCACATAACGTCGTTATTTGACGCTGAGCCTACGACGTCCACAATCCTTATCTCCAACTTCACTTCATCAGGGGCATTGCGGTTCCTGTCCTTCATTTTTAATCTTGAATTCTCCAGCAGATTTCTGAATGGTAGCGCTTCCAGAATTACGCAGATCATCTTGGAGGGATTTCCTGCCTTCGCCTTCGCATCCATAGCCCGCATAGGTTGTATGTTTTCGTGGTTGCCTGTTTTCTCCCCTTCGGCAGAGGAATGTAGCCAGGGTGGCGCTGCATACGCTTGGAATAGTGGAACCGTATGGACATTTCTCTTATGTGCCTATTGCATGGCATGTGCAAGTGCGGCTCCAGCACAGCACATCGGCTTGCTTGTTCCGCCCGCCGAGACGTCTATTGTAGAAGGCGGCACCTGGCATCACGCCATTGCGTTCGCGAAATCTGTGGCCACTCATCTCGGTGTGGAATTAACTGTGGCGTATGCAAACGATCAGACTGCGATTGGGCTCAGCCGGCTGCACCAACTTGTTGGCGGAAAAACATCCGTTGACGCTCTGGTCGTTTGTGATTTTGATGAACTATCTAAGCATGTGACCTCTGTCTGCAGACAGAGAAAAATCCCTTATATCTACTACGGCAATATGAAAGATGGGAGCAAGTCTTCCTCTGCTGTGGGCAAAGATTTCTGCATTGGCGCGGTTCTACCAGACTACGGTGCGGCCGCAGCGGATTCGATACGTTTCCTACAACAGGCTGCTACGCAACTCCCAAACGTTGGCGATTCAGGCACATGGACTTTGTGTGGAATTGGAGATGAATTGACCAGTATGTCCTATCTTGAAGTGACTTCAATCGTCGACCAACTCGCACCTAAAGAGGGTGAAGACATGCATGTCGGACAAGTCGTTTATGCTAACGGCACCGAGGAAGACGCTCACCGTAAGGCGATAGGTTTGTTGCATCGCTATCCGGAATGTCGGGCACTTTGGTTGGGCACGGAGGCAGCCTTTGCCGGAGCAAGACAGGCTTTAAGTGAGAAGGGCCTCACGGGTGGACGCGATGTGGCGCTAGGCGGCATACCCTTATCACCAATTCATGCCAAAGCCTTGGAATCCGGCGAATTATCTTCGTGCACACTAGGTGTAAGCTTGGCTGCCGGTTGGGCGGTGCTTGTGATGGTGGATTCCCTTCCACATCTGGACACACTGCAGACTCGTCAAATTATCCGCTACCCGCTGCATGTCGTGACCAAAGAGACCCTACACGAATGGCACTCCTTGCTCCATCCTACAGTCTGGCACGTTGTTAGGTTTTCAAGTTTTTCGCGCTTTTCTTCCGATGGCAACGGCACGTATGACTTTGACTTGACTCTTTTCCGCGGTCTGACCAAACCCTGACCTGCAACAAAGACGAGATCTGTTTTGGTGACTTGTATCACACACTTCTTTTCCTACGAGTGCGGATAAAACAACCACCATAATGACACGAAATGAACTTTGCCCAGTTTGCGGGGCGTCCATACTCACCGTGTGAAGTACATTTCGAACCGACCTGACAGCTCTCTCTACACTCTCACGACAAAGAAGCGTGAGACTTACGGTCAACGCACATCGCTAGAGTATAGCTGGACATTGTGCTTCTGTTCGAAAGCGGTGATATCTGCTTCGTGTTCCAGCGTTAGGTCAATGTCGTCCAACCCACGAATCAAGTGTTCTTTGACCGACGGATCGATTTCAAAAGTAAAGTTCGTTTCCGGCTCCGAATGTATGACGATGGTCTGTGCCTGTAAATCTACCGTCGCTTGCAGACCAGCCACTACATTCGCTACTTGATCAAAAATATGATTGATCTCATCGGCGGCTAGTTCCACGGTGAGCAACCCGTTCTTCACCGCATTGTTGCGGAAGATGTCGGCAAAACCCGGTACCCGCAACTCCTTTCGATCTTCCCATGGTGCGATCACAACCTGGAATCCGAATTGTGCGATGGCCCATACGGCATGTTCACGACTCGATCCACAGCCAAAGTTGTTCCTTGTCACCAGGATGGACGCGCCGGAAAACTTCGGATGGTTCAACGAGAACTCTGGATTCGGCGTGGTGCCGTCCTCAAGATACCGCCAGTCAAAGAACAGACTTTTACCGAATCCCGTTCGGGCGATCGATTTGAGGAATTGCTTCGGAATAATTTGGTCCGTATCAACGTTGGCGCGATCGACCGTCGCCACAATTCCGCGATGGGTGTTAAACGGCTGCAAGATGATTCTCCTTCATCCAGGTGCGAACGTCGACAAAATGCCCTTCGACCGCCGCGGCAGCTGCCATTTCCGGACTCACCAAATGGGTGCGCCCGCCTTTTCCTTGTCGACCTTCAAAGTTTCGATTCGACGTTGAGGCACAACGTTCGCCTGATTTCAGCTGGTCAGGATTCATGCCAAGACACATGCTACAGCCAGCAAACCTCCATTCCCCACCAGACTCGACAAAGATGCGATCCAGTCCTTCGGCTTCAGCTTGTTTTCGCACCTGGGCGGACCCAGGCACCACGATGAGTCTTACACCCTCTGCCACCCTTCGGTCCTTCAAAAGGGTCGCTGCACGACGTAGATCCTCAATACGAGCATTGGTACAACTACCAAGAAAGACCGTGTCCAGTTGCAAGTCGGTCATGGCTGTTCCGGCAACCAGTCCCATATAGTCCAACGCCTTGTTGACATCGGTGACACTATGTCCAGGCACGTCATTCGGACCCGGCACCGTACCAGTTACGTCCACAACCATCCCTGGATTAGTTCCCCAGGTGACTTGTGGCGAGATCTGACTCGCATCGATGGTCAGGGTCCGATCGTAGATCGCGTCCTCATCCGATGGCAGGGTCTTCCAAACCTCAACGGCACGTTCAAAGTCTTCGCCTTTCGGCGCAAAAGGGCGGTCGTCGCGAGCTATATATTCGAACGTCGTGTCGTCTGGCGCGATCATGCCGGCTTTTGCCCCAGCTTCGATGCTCATGTTGCAAATGGTCATGCGAGCTTCCATGGAAAGGCTACGCACGGCTTCTCCCCCATACTCCAACACATATCCTGTTCCACCGGCTGTTGTAATCATGCCAATGAGTTTTAAGACCATGTCTTTCGACGTCGCTCCAGGCTGCAGCTGACCTGTGTACTCGATCCTGAACGATTTGGGTTTTCTTTGTCGCAGCGTCTGGGACGCAAGTACATGCTCTACCTCAGATGTTCCAATGCCGAATGCGAGTGTTCCAAAGGCACCATGAGTAGAGGTGTGGGAATCGCCGCAAACGATCGTTAGGCCTGGCGTGGTGATGCCAAGTTCTGGCCCAATGATGTGGACTATGCCCTGCAAGGCATGACCAAGGCCATACAGAGTAATGCCAAATTCCTCACAGTTCTTTTCCAACGCGTCAATTTGCGCTTTTGAAACCGGGTCCCGAAGGTTCAACCGATCCTTGTCGGTCGGAACGTTGTGGTCCATCGTTGCAAACGCCAGCTCGGGATGTCGCACAGTCCGACCGGCCAGCCGCAATCCATCGAAGGCCTGAGGACTTGTGACCTCATGGACCAAATGTCGATCGATGTAGAGCAGCGTGTCGCCGCCAGGCATCTCTTTAATGACATGCCTGTCCCAAATCTTTTCAAACAGTGTTTTTGCCATGATGCTTTGGAGTATACGGATTAGGATCGACAAGGCAAGTAAGGTGTGTACCTTATGTTTTCGCTCAGGCTATGGACAGCTATTCTACTTGCCCTTTGCGAAAGGACTCTTATGAATCATCCGTTAGTACACATGTACCGTCATCTACTTGTTTTTTTCATGGTAGGGGTCGTGGGCTGCATTGCCCAGACATCTGACACCCAGTCCGAAACGCCATCCGGTGTCACAAGCTTCAGCTACGAAGACTATGGGCAGATACTGACTTCCTATGTAAACGATGCTGGTTACGTCGACTATGCCGGGTTACAACAAGTGTCGAAAAAACTGGACCTGGTCGCGGATCAGTTCGCGACGCTCGACCCAACCACCTATGATGCCTGGCAGCGTGACGAACAGTTTTCGTTTTGGATCAATGCCTACAACGCTTTAACCCTCAAGGCGGTGATAGACCATTATCCGGTACAAAGCATCAAAGACATTGGCAATCCAATAAGAAGCGTGTGGGACAAGCTTAAATTCAATGTCATGGGCAAGAAGGTTACGCTCAATGACATCGAGCACAGGGTTCTTCGGGAACCATTCGGAGATGCACGACTACACCTGGCCATCAATTGCGCATCCAAAGGATGCCCACCCTTGTCGAACAAGCCGTTTGTTGCAGAGGGCCTGAGCGAGCATTTTGAGAAACAAGCCCGACAGTTTCTTGCCACAGAATCAACGTTTCATATTGATCGTGAAAAAAAAGTCGTCTACTTATCCAAGATTTTCGACTGGTTCGGGGACGATTTTGTGGAGGACTACAGTGACGGCCCAGAAAAAAAGGGGCTAAGCAAGAAGCAGCGAGCCACGGTCTACTTTGTGAGTCAGCATGTTGGCAACATCGACAGGACCTTCCTCGAAAAGGAAACTTTTCGGCTCAAGTATCTCGACTATGACTGGGCGTTAAACGATCAGTCACCGTGACCTGAAACTGTGCCCGTAGGGGCCCCGCCCCGCACAGGCGATTTTCGTGATTTCGCGCGTGCGGGGCCGCGCTCCTACATTTCCCCAACATATTGTGTGTGCAGATGAAGTTCCGGGTCAGAATTTATCCTCCGTCACTGATACTAAGCTGGTTACTGAAATTTTTCTGAAAATGTAACAACGTGGCATGGTCCACAACAACATCTGTAGATAATTCCAATGCCGAACATGTCATTCGAAGACGTAGGCCGATGCCGGCTCGCACCGCGTGCTCCATGAAAGGAGATAACGGAACACGCATCCTGCCGTCATGATCGAGACGGCCCTCTATTTCTGAAAAGACACCGTGCCCGTCGACCAAATCGATGGCAACAATCGTGACGTCTTCGTCGCCCATTGTGACCTTTTCAGGTTTCCAGCGCCACCAACTCCACACCGCAAGTTCCTCAATTTGTTTCCTGGCTTTGCGCGAGAGAGGGCCACGGGTTGTCACCTGGTGCCGTTTCTTTAACGTGATCTTTTGTCTTTGTCGTACCTGGATATCCACAAATGGTGAAGCCCTCCGACTTTGTTCTGGGTCGGCCAGAAACTCTATGAGACTTGGTTTGAACACGGCTGGAATCTCAAACATTCGAAAGCCACGTTTCAGATCTTGTTTGTAATCCTCGTCTCGCCAGCCCATGCGTTTGGCCTGATTCCCTGCGATCCAGCTTGGCAGAGGAGAGACAACCTCCAGAAACAGTCGCGTCTCGCCTAGCTGTTGGACTGTGGGGGCGCCTGAATCTGGATCTTCAACTAGTTCCGTAGATTCCAAAGACTGACAGCCGCTTCCGACAAACACCAACCCTAGAATCACCATACAAATGGTCAACACATCAACCCTAGGTCGGAGGCTGGAGAAGGCCGAGTTCAAAACAGTTCAAACACTTCCTGAGGAACAACAACGTCCACGTGTAACCCTTCGGATGGGCAGGTAAATGAAAACTTGAGCCCATCCGGCCTCTCCTGTCCGATCTCGATATACGGACGCAGATTGAAATAGATTCTGCCGAACTGATCTATGGTCCCGTTCCCTCCTCGCACAACACCGGCTATATCCGCCAAACTCTGCACATTGAACTGCACAGGTTTATCGGGAATGTATCTGCACTCAGGGTGCCACACCCAATCGTAGAAACGAGGATAGGTCTCGGTGGCCACACTCCGTCGCACAAATTGATCGTTCGAATCGTGCAAAGCTGTAGTCGCTTGATACACTTTCGCAACCAGCATTTTTCTACGCTGCCTGACTTGCAGTTCGAACTGTGGAAGCACAGACTCCCCTTGTTCTTTCAGCCGCCGATACGCGTCTTGGGACAGGGTGAAGACAGTGGGAATGTCGAGGTCCGATGGTTGGTCTCGATTTGCCTTGTCATTGTAGTAGAGAGTGCGACTCATGGCGCTTCGTTGCACTTTTCGGTCCACCATTTCGGCGGCTTCAGGAGACGCGCATTCAAGAAAGGCACCCATCTCCAGCTTTTGCACAAACTCGGTGCCAATGAACTTAACCGTCGGGGGTTTGGGAGTGAGGCTTTGGCATCCTGCGGTTAACAGGACACCCAGGGCCGAAGACATGCGGATGAGGTTTGTGAGGCCTTTCATGTTTTGCACAAGGTTGATGATGGATGATCAATCAAGGCAACCGTTTACGACTACAAGTAATTTCACCACGTAAGAACCCATAGAACAAATTTTTTTGTGACCCTCTACCTACACCCAAAGCAATCACGCACTGCATCCACAATCAGCTGCCAAATCTGGACTTACTTTCATCATTCGGGACACAATGTCAAAAACTTTCGAGCCCGCAACTCGTGTGGGACTCCAATCCGCGTAGGTACACATCACAATTGTAACAAACATCACGATGACGCTGATTGCATTCTGCATGGTGTTACTTCCTCTACTTTCCGACCTCTGACGTGCGACGAGGCAGGGCTTATTACAAGTGCCTCATCTCGACATCGATCTGTCCACTTTTAAGGTGTAAGGATCGATCCGGGTCAGGTTTCCCCGTCTCCCCGGGCCATCACGACTTTACCGGTGCGGACCAACTCGACAATTTCAAATTGCTCCAACATCCTGATACATGCATCTAGCTTTTCCGATGCGCCGGTCGCCATGATGATCATGGACGTGCTCGTCAGATCGACGGTTTTGCAGCCAAAGTGTTCTGAAATCTGCAACACCTCGGCACGTTCGTTGCCACCGACCTTCGCCTTAATAAGTGCCAGCTCACGTACGACCGCATTGTCGCCTGTGTGATCGGTACAATGAATCACATCGACGAGTTTGTTGGTCTGCTTGATGATTTGTTCGAGACCAGATTCTTCGCCTTGCAGGGTAATGGTCATCCGCGAAAACTCTCCGAGCTTGGAGGCAGATACGACCAACGAGTCAATATTGAAACCGCGCCGTGCATACACTTGGGCCACCCTCGCCAACACACCTGGCTTGTTGGCCACTAACACACTGAGTGTGTGCATTGGCATGGTTTCTATGGTTGCAGTGCTCATGTGGTGATTTCCTCTACGTGGATCCTGTCGGTTTGGCCATCACTTTCTTAGGCGGTTCCAACAACATCTCCTCCAGAGCGCCACCGGCAGGCACCCACGGAAATACGTTGTCCGCTTTTTCTACTTCGGCATTGATCACAACCGGCCCATCATTGTAGTCCAACGCACGTTGTAGCACTTTCTTCACGTCGGCCTGACGCTTCAGGTTCAACCCTTTGGCGCCTGGATAACATTCCGCCAACTTGGCAAAGTCTGGGTTGCCTTCTAGATCCACGCCACTCTCGCGATCCTCGTAGAAGGTTTCCTGCCACTGCCTAACCATGCCGAGATAGTGATTGTTCAACACCAATACTTTCATCGGCAACTTGTGGAGACAGGCCGTGGCGAGTTCGGACATCGTCATTTGGAAGCCACCATCCCCTACGACTGCCAGCACGAGTGCATCCGGACGGCCAAACTGTGCCCCAATGGCTGCTGGAAATCCGTATCCCATGGTTCCTGCCCCCCCAGACGATAGCCAGGTATTCGGTTTGACCGTGCGACAAAACTGAGCTGCCCACATCTGATGTTGTCCGACGTCTGTGGCCACAATACTCTCACTGTCCGTCAACTCATCCCATGCTTGCAGGATGTGCTGCATCTTCAACCCACCTTGCTTGCGATACTTTAAGGGGAATCGCTTCTTATTGTCGGCAACCTCTCTTAGCCATTCGTTCGTATCCAGCTCGTCGACGTAGACCAACAGCTGTTCCAAAACCTTTCGTGCATCACCAATAACATGGTGATGGCACTGAATCATCTTTCCGATCTCACCTTCGTCGACATCGATATGAATGCGGACTGCGTTCTTACAAAATTCGGCCGGTTTCCCTATGATTCGGTCATCAAATCGGGACCCGACGGACATCAGCAGGTCGCAGTTGATAACGGCTTTGTTGGCATAAGCCGTGCCATGCATGCCCAACATGCCCAGCGACAAGTCATCCCGTTCCGAGATCGCTCCCTTACCAAGTAGCGTCGTTGTGACTGGGCAACGCAACTTCGTGGCCAATGCGTACAGTTCCTGCGAGGCACCGGATATCAACACGCCGTGGCCGGCTAGAATGACAGGACGTGTTGAACGCATCAACGCTTTCGCTACAACTTGAATGGCATACAAGTCCAATTCTTCCGGCTCCGGAGTATACCCCGGCAAGTGCATCTGTGCGTTCAAGTCACCTGTGAACGGACCTTGCGTAATGTCCTTCGGCAAGTCTATCAGGACCGGTCCCGGTCGTCCTGAATTAGCGATATGAAAAGCTTCCCGTACAACGCGAGGAATTTCATTGGAGTCTTTAACCAGGTAGCTATGCTTCACCACCGGCATACTAATGCCATACACGTCCGCCTCTTGAAACGCATCCTTGCCCAACATCGGAGTGATGGTTTGTCCCGTTAGAACAATCATCGGCGCCGAATCCATGTGCGCGGTCATAATGCCGGTAATCGTGTTTGTTGCGCCTGGCCCGCTCGTGACCAGAACCACCCCGGGTTTCCCTGTGGCGCGCGCATAACCGTCTGCCATATGGGTAGCCCCCTGTTCGTGCCGGACAAGGATCAGCTTGATTTTTGTGCGGGTCGTCACCAACGCGTCAAAAATCGGAATGGCTGCCCCTCCGGACAGACCAAAAATGTGCTCCACTCCCTGCTCTTCGAGACACCTTATCAAGGCCTGTCCCCCATCCATCTTGCCTGGCCCAATCTCCATCTCCGGATGCTCTTCCAATTCCCTCGCCCCTCGTAGAGCAATGTCCTTTTTTTTCTTCGGTTGAGTTTCAGTCGAAGTCATCATCATGTTTCCCAGATTCAGAGTTTGAACGATTCGCGGCAAACAATATATCACATCATGATAGAACAAAGAAACTGTATGAACGTTTTCGCCTAGTTTTGCGTGGCAAATTTATTTCTTGACAAAGAAAACATTTCGTGCAGAATGATTCATACCATACGTTACGTTCTTATGTTGACCTGTACTTTCAAGATCGATGGATCGGTGAAAGATGATCAGATCCACGGTCTGTCTTCAGACTTCCTAGCTTGGCCGGTACAACCATTGACAGTCACGGGTATCTGATCATAGTCTACGCCATTCTTTTTGCCACACAGACGATGGGCAGCTGGTGCGATTTGGAAAACTCCTAAGCCAGTCTCCTATTGACGGGCCCTGAGTCGATTCGTACGTAGGAAGTCACAAGCAAGGCATACAGTTTACATCTGGGGGATTAGCTCAGCTGGGAGAGCACTACAATGGCATTGTAGGGGTCAGGGGTTCGAATCCCCTATCCTCCACCATTTTCGATTTTTCGGCTTTGTGGCGAGGATTTGCCACGGTCCTGGAAACACGGTGGATAACTTTGGACTTGGTGCGAACTTATTTCCAGAAGCAATTTGTGTAGCCGGAATACCCTCCACCCTGGGTCCTACCCAACCCACCACCCTCAGACCACCCACCGAAATGCCAAAAATGCCATGCTTGATGCTCCCGTCTATCCAGGCAGGGAAAAACAAACCGACAACCCGGCCACCGATCCTGAAATCTGTAACATCACTGCCGGCTTCAACAACTTCCTCGGCCCCATCGGAAAATGAAACGATGGCTTGGTCAGAAAACTGAAGGATCAAAATATCGCGATAGCCTTATGTATACCGCTTCTAACCTTCATGATCTACGATCAGTCCCGGCCTGCAAAAGGATTGGGTATCATGTATAGCGAAGACTTTCTGTTCAGAGTTTTTATTTATCTGCTCGCCGCAGTGGTTTCCGTCCCGCTTGCTAAGCGAATAGGGATTGGGTTCGGTACTGGGATACCTGGTTGCAGGGGTTGTCATTGGCCCGTTTGGGTTTCGCCTGATCGGGGAGGACCAGACGGATGTATTGCACTTCGCTGAATTCGGCGTCGTGCTGGCTGACAACGAGTACCGGCATGAGATCGAATCGGATATGGAGCCGTTCAAGGGGCTGCTCCTTGGCCTGTTTTTTATCTCCGTCGGCGCAAATATTGATTTCGCTCTGATCTTGGAACAACCCTGGCTGATTGCCGGATTGGTCTTGGTGCTTGTTGTCGTCAAATTTGTTGTATTGTATGTGCTGGGTAAAATTTTCAACCTGGAAGCCAGCAACAACTACACCTTTGCCTTTGCCTTGGCACAGGGAGGCGAGTTTGCCTTCGTGCTGTTTTCGTTCGCCACACAGAATCATGTTCTGCCCACCGAAGTGGCCAACCCACTCATCGGCGTTGTCGCGTTGTCTGTGGCCATGACTCCGTTAATGCTGATGTTTAATGACAGATTGGTGCAGGCCCACTTCCAAAATGCGGAGGAGGAACGCGAGCCCGACGCCATTGATGAAAACGACAACCCGGTCATCATTGCCGGTTACGGAAGGTTCGGACAGATCGTCGGCCGCCTTTTGCAAGCTAACGGGTTTAAAATTACGGTCCTTGAACTGGATCCCGGGCAGATTGAAATGCTCAGGAAATTTGGCAACAAGGTTTTCTACGGAAATGCATCGCGTCGTGACTTGCTCCATGCGGCGGGAGCAGAACAGGCCCGTTTGTTCGTGTTGGCTATTGATGACCGCGAAGCCGCGCTGGAAACCGTAGATATCCTAAAAAAACATTTCCCCAGGGTGACCATTCTTACCCGTGCCGAAGACAGGGTCCACGCCTACGACCTCATGAAGCGAAATGTAGATTTCCTGATGCGCGAAACTTTCGACTCGGCCTTGCAAATGGGGGAAGAAGCGTTGAGGCAACTGGGGGTAAGTTCAGAAAAGGCAAAAAACGCAGCTGCGATTTTCAAAAGACACGATGAAGATTCCATGCAGGCTACGTTCAAACTATGGGGCGATGAAAACGCCTATATGTTTGAGGTTCACAACCGACGCGAAGCCTTGCACCGCGTGCTTCAGTCGGATTCAACCGAAGCCAATCCCGAATCGGATGACTCCAATTAAGCCTTAGATAAGGGAATCGCAATAGATCTTCATTAACAGCTTTGTGTATATCTCAAACAACTCCGACCCCCAGCGCTTCCTCGCTTTGCTCAGCACACTGTGGTTGGGTATCTCATCGTTGATTCCAAGTCCAAGAAACCACATGTAATCCAATCGCTCCGCCACGATTTTCATCAACTCGGGTTCGCTCGACACATTCTCGAAGAAGAACAGGAACATTAGTTTTAGAACAATCTCCGGATCCGATTCGTAGGCGTTCGATCCGTAGAGATCCTTCACCTCGTCACGGACGAAACCAAAGTCAATGAACTCACGAATACGTCGGAGCGGGTGGTTCTCACGTACCCGCCTATCTAGATCAATGTTGTAGGCGAAGAGATCCTTTTGCGGATCGTGGGTACCCATCATTTCTCAATCCTGGAGATTCGCAGGGTACCATTTTATTCCTCAACCGAAAAGGGCTCAGTGTGGTTTGGGCAACAGCCCGTTACGGTGAGACCCCGCCAGCACGCCGACTGGGACGAGCTTTGCCGGGTGGGTTTAAGTCTTTTACCCTCCCACCGGCATCCTGAACCTTTTCACGGCGCACTGATCGATCCGGGTTAATTACCCGAGTAGCGATCCGCGAGTTGGACGATGTTCGAGCGCTCATTCCCTAACCGCGTGACAATTGGGAAAACCTCCGACGCTGAATTCGGGGACAGATTGTATTTTACGAATGTGGCCTGGGTCCCAGAAGGTCCCACGTCAACATATCCGTAGGAACGCTTCTCTAGATCCTGGATGACTGCTCGAAAATTTTCGGGGCGCCGAACGGCGCTCCACAACCCTTCATGGTGGAACTCGCCAGCAGCGGTGGGAAGGAGCGGGATCCTAGGTGCTGAAAAAGCGAGGCCCTGCAGAAAGGCACAATGAGGTTCAGCGGCTGGCTCAATGAGTCGGGAGTGAAAGGCATACGACACCGGAAGAAGCTGGTGGGCGATGCTGCGAGCAAGCAGCGCTTCTTCTAATTTCGCGAGATCACTCACACGGCCAGACACCACGAAATGCTCGTGGAAATTCACACTGGCAAGCTCGCAGCCGGCGAAAAGTTGTTCTTCGTCATGAACCAGCTTGGGAGACGCTAGAACCGCGAGCATACCGCCCGGTGTGCAACGTTCTGCCACGACCTCGGCCTGGTGCAGTACTGCGTGTAGTGCGTCGACAAAATCCAACACACCGGCGACGACCCAGGCAGCAAAAACACCCAAGCTAGAACCCAAGACTGCAGACGGTTGGATCCCCGCCGCCGCCAGGGCTCTCGCCGTCGCGACCTCGACCAAGAAAATCGCTGGGTGTGAGATTTCAATCTGATCGAAGATGCCCCCCCGTTGAAGGCGATCATCGTAAATAAAATCAGCGATAGAAATGCCGCATCTTTCCCGTACGATGTCATCCCCCGCCATGAAACATTGACGAAATACAGGATTGTTCTCATAGAGATCGCGCCCCATCTGATAGTAGTGCGACCCTTGCCCGGAGAACATGAATACAAGAGGCAAATTCATAGCGACCAAGGACGAGCCATCGACCCTATGTTTGTACTATTGACGGCTATACTCCTAGGCGGACCCTGACCCTGTGCCATTGACGACTCCTATCACGTTCACATTGAGATAGACTACTATAAGTTCGATCTCTTCAAGATGGCACATGAACTGAAGGCGATCAACATGAGTATTCCTGTTGTGGTTGGTTCCGGAATAATGGCTAACTCATCTGACGTAATCGTCACGGTGAATCGATCTGCCAAAAAAACAGGAGGACCACGAAAAAAACGTCCATTGCTTTCTATCACAAAAGTGAAGCCACTAATTTCGTAAAATGTGTCGGTGAGACTATGTATTATGCCACTGTGATCATGCCTCGTACCATAATCCCATCTCAAGTTTCCAAAAACGTACGCTCCACTAGTAAATGACGTGATCGGATTTATACTCAAATCACCATCAACAGCATGAAACTGAAAAAAAGCAGACTCACTCGGAATCCATGAATCAGGCCACCCACCATCGCCAGATATTCCCCATGAGATTTGCTCCGTCCCACGAGTATCGAATCGGGTACGGTCACTGACTCTGAGGGTTGCTCTATCTGCAAACGTAACATTTACCTGAAGCTGATCCCCGTCATTTTGAAGAGCCACAGAGGTGGACCCCTTTTCCGGACCACGAAGCGGCCAAATTAAGTTATGGCACATGGTTCCTGGCTGTGGGTTGATGTTTCCATTCTCTTTACACATTGAAAAGTCATTTGTAGCCTGAGTGTTGCTTGGTCGGAAGATAGGGCTCTGCGGGGACGCAACCTGAGCGTCGTACCAAGTGGCTTGTACGGCAGGTTTGGGGAGCCGACTTGGCTCCCCCGGCCACCTTTTTGAGCCCAGTAAGTTCCCGTGACGGGCTTCGTTGGATTTTGCGCAGAGTGTAGTCCACGTTTTTGTCCTCCTGA